>WBNM01014595.1:0-12147 GCA_013399055.1 Ramphastos sulfuratus | reverse complement strand
AAAAAAAACCAATCACGTGTTCAAGTGACAAACCTGGCTATGACAGTCTCTGGTTGTGTCTTTGTTTAGTCAGGGACACCAATGTCAGTAAAACTGGCCTCTGGAAGGCTGGAGATTAGGAAAAAATTCTTTCCAGTGAGGGTGGTGAGACACTGGCACAGGTTGCCCAAGGGAGGCTGTGGATGCTTGCTCCCTGGAGGTGTTCAAGGCCAGGCTGGATGAAGCCTTGATCCAGCTGGGCTGGTGGGAGGTGTCCCTGGGCATGGCAGGAGTGTTGGAACTGGATGAGCTTCGAGGTCACTTCCAACCCAACCCACTCTCTGAATCTATGAATCCATGAACCTAGAAGGGAAGCAGTAGTAGATGCAGCTTCTCCCTGTTAGTTTTGACACTGCCTTGACTCTCTTCCTCTCACTGCAGTGATCTTTCTGCCCTAACTTGTGTGCTACAAAACCACTCCAGAAAGATCCAACTCCACATAGCTGCCTCCTGCTCTTTCTTCATCTCGTTCAGGAAAAGCCAGCAGCACTTCTCCAGCCAGTATCCTCGGGTATCCCTTGATGTTATCTGCTTCCCTTCTCCTCATCCTGTGCTTTTAACTGCTCACACAGTGTTTGGACATTTAATCTCACATTTTTAATGGAACAAAAGTTGATGAAAAGAAGATTTTACTGGCTTCGGCAGGGTGATTTGGATGCCTGCCCACAGTGCTTAATGGGGATCTGTTGAGTCCATTATGGAGCCTGAGTGCTTAAATTCATTTGTCTTAATTATGTTCTTGGAAAAGTCCCCAAGATGTCTACTATGCAGCCAGGCTCTGACTGCCTTTTTTCTTTCCCTTTTGCTCTGAAACACTGGTGAGGTTCTGCCTGGTTTGAAACATCCTCTGACTGGTTTACGAGGTGGAAAGCAGTGTCTTGGGGAGAGCAGAGGATGGTCTGAATGGGTTGTGGGAATTAATGAGGCAGCAATTATAAAATCTCTGGTTATTTTATTTCCCCAAAAGCCCTGCCCACAAACTAGATACAAATGAGTTAGATTTGGGTTCAAATTTGTTCGGGAAGATCTTTACAAGGATGCTATGAGGACAGGCTGAGAGACTTGGGGCTCTGCAGCCTGGAGAAGAGAAGGCTTCCAAGAGACCTTAGAGTAGCCTTCCAGGATCTGAAGGGGGCTCCAGGAAGGCTGGGGAGGGACTATTGACAAGGGCTTGCAATGCCAGGACAAGGGGCAATGGGTTTGAACTGGCAGAGGGGAGACTGAAAGTGGATGTTAGGAGGAAGTTGTTTGCAGTGAGGGTGGTGAGACACTGGCACAGGTTGCCCAGGGAGGTTGTGGTTGTCTCCTTATGAGGAGAGCCTGAGAGCCCTGAGGTTGGTTAGTGTGGAGAGCAGAAGGCTGAGAGGGGATCAGGTACATGTCTATCAACATCTGAGGGCTGGGGGTCAGGAAGGAAGGGACAGGGACAGCCTCTGTGCACTCATGCCCTGGGATAGGACAAGGGGCCATGGATGGAAGCTGCAGCACAGGTGACCGGAAGGGTCCCAGAGCCCTGGCACAGGCTGCCCAGAGAGGTTGTGGAGTCTCCTTCTCTGGAGACTTTCAAGCCCTGTCTGGATGTATTCCTGTGTGACCTGTGCTAGAGTCTATGGTCCTGCTTTGGCAAGGGGGTTGGACTGGAAGATCTCCAGAGGTTCTTTACAACTCCCAATATCCTGTGATCCTGTGGCCAGGTGCTAGCCAGAGCAGCATTCCAATACTCCACCAAGAGGCACTTAACCTGCCCAGTCCCCTCCATTCTGTGCTGATGCCAACCCAAAGCCCTCTCAGCATTTAATTCAAAACTCAGTTTCACGTCAGATTCTGGCCTGAGGAACCAGCAGCAAAGCTCCTTTTGAGGCTTCATTGCTGCCACAATGTAGTCTCCATAAAAGAGTCACCTACACCATGCTATCTACAGGCCCATCAGGGTCCAAGGCTCTAAACATGACTGAACATTGGAGCTGAGAGACAGGAAAACAGGCTGGGAAATAATTTGTTTCACAGGGACTCCAGAAACTGCTGCCTGGAGCTGGCCCAAAGAGAACCAAGACCTTCAGGATACTGCTTCCTAATTAATGTAATTGTTTTCTTTTTCAATTAGATGCAACAAATGGAGTTAGAACAAATACAACAAAAAGAAGCCAACCTCACAGCCTTGGCAGCCATTGGACCAAGAAAGAAAAGACCACTGGATTCATCCAGTGCTGGATCTGGGCTGGAGGTAAGGAGATGACTTGGATGTGGTTGTGTCTTCATACTGACTTGTTTTTATCCTTCTCTGGCAGAAGTGAGCACTCTGGGTAAGAAAACCAGAGTCTGCCTTGGGTGCTTAAAGGAACAGGATGCTTCTGGTACACCTGGTGGAGGTGTTTCATGGGCTGGTTTAGGAAGAACTGTGGATAAAAGCAGTGTGTGTGTGAAGGACTCTCAGAAATGAGGGCTCAGACAAACTGCCAGCTGCAGTGGAGGGTAGTCATGGAATCATCATCCAACTCCCCTGCCATGCCCAGGGCCACCTCCCACCAGCCCAGCTTGCTTAAGGCCTCATCCAACCTGGCCTTGAACATCTCCAGGGAGGGAGAATCCACAACCTCCCTGGGCAACCTGTGCCAGTGTCTCACCACCCTCACTGCAAAGAATTTCTTCCTCATCTCCAGTCTCAATCTCCCCTCTTCCACCTTCAATCCACTGCCTCTCATCCTATCACTCCAAGCCCTTGTCAAAAGTCCCTCCCAGCTCTCCTGTAGCCCCTTCAGTACTGGAAGGCTGCTCTGAGGTCTCCTTGCAGCTTTCTCTTCTCCATGCTGAACAGTCCCAACTCTCTCAGCCTGTCCCCAAAGGGAGGTTCTCCAGCCCTCTGAGCATCTTCATGGCCTCCTCTGGACCCTCTCCAACAGTTCCCTGTAGCCATTGTGCAGGGGGCACCAGAACTGGATAGGGTACTTGGGAGTGGGTTCTCACAGCTAAAGAGGCTGTGATGGTTTTCCACAGCAGCTGGTTGCCATTGCCCCTCAGGTGAAGTCATGATGGCTGTTTTGGTTGGCTTTGGAAATGACTCCTGTTTTGGCTGTGGGCTTTTCTCCATGCACAGAGCATAGGGACTCTTTAAACCTGCTATGAGTTCCCCTTGGCTAGATGTCCCTAATAAATAGATAAGTAAAACAAGTTAGTCCATGCAACAAGCCAGATCACCTTTCCTGCTTCATGCTGCATTTTCCAGATGCCTAAGAGATGCTTTTAACAAATCTTGGCCTGGAGATTAACTGTTTCTAGGACCTGGGAAGTTTATGGGGCTGCAGAAGTCCCTTCCAAGGAGACAATCTGCAGACAGGAGAAGCGTGTTGTGAGCTGCCATTCAGGAGGTGTTGCCAGCTTTGCTTCTCTTCTCATGAAGCCTCAAGGTCTTTCAGGTGAGCAGCTGGTTGGCTTCTGAGCACAGTGAACAGAAGCCTGAAAACTGAGACCCCATCTGGAGTCCTGTGTGCAGTTCTGGAGCCCCCAGCACAGAAAGGACATGGAAATGTTGGAGCAGGTCCAGAGGAGGCCACAAGATGCTGAGAGGGCTGCAGCAGCTCTGCTGTGAGGACAGGCTGAGAGAGTTGGGGCTCTGCAGCCTGGAGAAGAGAAGGCTTCCAGGAGAGCTTGGAGTGGCCTTCCAGGATCTGAAGGGGGCTCCAGGAGGGCTGGGGAGAGACTATTGACAAGGGCTTGTAGTGACAGGAGGAGGAGGGATGGGTTTGAACTGGCAGAGGGGAGATTGAAACTGTTAGGAGGAAGTTGTTTGCAGTGAGAGTGGTGAGACACTGGCACAGGTTGCCCAGGGAAGTTGTGGAGCACAGAATGGAATCAAAGATCCCATTCTGTGCTTCTGTGCTCCACAACCTCCCTGGAGGGGTTCAGGACCAGGTTGGATGAGGCCTTGAGTGACCTGTGCGAGTGGGAGGTGTCCCTGCCTATGGCAGGGGGTTGGCACTGGCTGAGCTTTGAGCTCCCTTCCAACCCAAACCATTCTATCATTCTCTAAGTAACTCTGCTGTGGAAGAAGTGGTAGGAAAATTGTCCCAGCTGACAGGCTGGAATTCTTTTTCATTCTCATAGCCTTGAAAGCTGAAACAGCTGCTGGGATTGAAAATGCTCTGGCATTTCTGTGTGCCAGAGTCTGGAAAGTCCTTGTATAACACTCAGTTGTTTGCAGTGCAGCTGGGGCAGTGGTGGCACTGCCCTGTAGGTTTTCCTTCAGCTGGACTGTGAGCAGAGTCCTCTCTCAGGAGGTGAGGCAGACTTTTTTCTCTGGCTTTTTGTTGTTGCTTGGGTTTTATTTCCCTGCTGTGGAGACACAATTTGCTTCTTGAGCGCTCCCAGTTTACCACAAGTGAAGGGATCTGTAGCTAAACAAGCTGCAGAAAGAAAGCAGCATGCCCAGCTTTTTGAGCAGCTCCTTTTTTCACTTCTTTGAAGTTCTTTAAATGCACTTTCACATGAAACTGAAGGTGCAGTTATTTTATTTCAGTTTTTTTAATACAATGCCACTGGAAAAACTTGAAAAAAAAATGAGTCTAGCACATGAAGAAATTTTCTTTATCCTTTTCTCCTCTTCCCCCAAGCTTCTATCTAGTAACTGTTCCTGTTCTTTGTGGTGGTTTTCTCTAATTATTGCCAGATTTGTTTCTGAATGTTTAACAGGTCTGCCTGTTAGGTCCTTTACAGCTATTTCTCATTGTCTGCAGTGTATCTGCTTTATGGAAAGCTTCAGGAGAGTGTGGCAAAGCCAGGCAGGTGACAGAGCTGCTGCTGAGAGCTGAGGATCCATTGTTGACATTGCCAGTTAAAACTAACATGGACATAACACTTCCAGGCTTGGAGCCTCTTGAAAGCCAGCTTGGCTGGGGCCTTGAGCAAGCTGGAGGTGTCCTTGCCCATGGCAGGGCATTGGATTTCAATTACCTTTAAGGTCTCTTCCAACCCAAATCATTGTCTTATTTGATAACTCAGTTTGGGGTCCCTCACTCCAAGAAGGACATTGAGGGGCTGGAGCATATCCAGAGAAGGGCAACAAAGCTGGGGAAGGGTCTGGAGAACAGGGCTGGGGAGGAGGAGCTGAGGGAGCTGGGGGTGTGCAGTGTGGAGAAGAGGAGGCTGAGGGCAGAGCTCATTGCTCTCTGCAGCTCCTTCAGAGGAGGTTGCAGTGAGGTGGGGCTTGGGCTCTGCTCCCTAGTATCAGGTGATAGAACAAGAGGAAATGTCCTGAAATTGTGCCAGGGGAGGGTTAGGTTGGAGATCAGGAAAAAATTCTTTGGTGCAAGAGTGGTCAGGGATTGGCAGAGGCTGCCCAGGGAGGTGGTGGAGTGTTCAAGCAAGCTGTGGCCATGGCACTTGGGGTTTGGTGGCCATGGTGGTGTTAGGTCTACACTTGGACTCAATGATCTTAGGGATCTCTTCCAACCAAAACAATTCTGTGACTCTATAATGTGCCTTAAACTGAGCAGCATTTCATTGGCACACATTTACAGCTGTGCTTGAAAACACTTCTTGCATTGCTTGCTTTACTCTGATGAGTTGTGAGGGCAGGAGGTGACAGGAATCCTGCCACTGCCACTACTTCTGTTCTCACATGCAGCTGTGCATTCCAGTGCCTGGTACTTAGGCTTCATGCTCCCAAAAAGCAGCTCTCTGCAGACCTTCTGAATTCTGTGTGAAATTATGCAGGGTAGCAAACTTGAGAGGGATGCTCAGACTTAGACTTTTAAGTGCCCCACTATATCTGAGGCAGGATTTACAAGGCTTAAGACTTCTCATGTAGAATAAAGAATGGTTTTGACAAACACTTCTCTAGTTCAAGGAGCAGAACATTTGTAATACATTCATGATAACATGGCAAAACATCCTGAGCAGTAAACAACATTCCATTCTTCAGAGATGAAAGGAGGCCTTTGAAACTGAAAGCAAGCACAGGATGGCCTCAGGCTGCTGTGCATTTGGGCATCTTTAAAATCATCTTTTTGGGCAACCTGTCTGAGAATAATTTAAACAGGCAGGGTGTACTTTCTCATTTCAAATTGCAAACACAGACAGCTTTACTCTCAAGTCATCTTAAATGTCAGAGCTTCCTGACTATGCAGTGGCAAGGAGGAGAGCTGTGCATAATACTCCTGTGACCATTTATTTCTGTGGTTTTTAAGCTTAATATCTGGGTAGACAGGTGGGATGGAAGAAGTTACTCCTGAATATGAATGATCCTTTCACAGTGTGAAATGAAATCCCTGATGCTAGCTGCATTTGGCTTTTTAACTAAGACTTCAGCTTCCCTTGGTTGATGTTTGTATCTCTCCTGTCCGTGTTAGAGCAAAGCTGGCTCTGTTCAGCTTCTTGTTATCATTGCCTCTTGCAGTAATTAAAGGAGAAGGAATTGTCTCAAGCTGTTATTGATGTAAACTGAAGCCCTAAGGTGTTTGGGGAGACAGGGATGAAATAATCAGCTGCAGGATGTATTTAAAAAGTGAAACTCTTGTCAGAAATTCTGTTCTATATTTGCTTTTCTTTAGTCAGTGGGTGCTGGAAGAGTGCAGCTCAGCAGCCTGGGTTGGTAGAGATCTGCTGCCTTTTGTTGCAACAGTAGTAAGTGTTAAGGGACAAGAAAATGGTTTGTTGGCATCCCAGGTTTCATTTCTCCACAAATGAGTATCTGCTTAATCCTGGGTGTATCCTGGGCTGCATCAAAAGCAGTGTGACCAGCAGGGCAAGCAAGAGGATTCTGCCCCTCTGCTTTGGTGAGACCCCACCTGCAGCACTGCATCCAGTCCTGGGGCCCCCAGCATAAGGAGGACATAGAACTNACTATATCTGAGGCAGGATTTACAAGGCTTAAGACTTCTCATGTAGAATAAAGAATGGTTTTGACAAACACTTCTCTAGTTCAAGGAGCAGAACATTTGTAATACATTCATGATAACATGGCAAAACATCCTGAGCAGTAAACAACATTCCATTCTTCAGAGATGAAAGGAGGCCTTTGAAACTGAAAGCAAGCACAGGATGGCCTCAGGCTGCTGTGCATTTGGGCATCTTTAAAATCATCTTTTTGGGCAACCTGTCTGAGAATAATTTAAACAGGCAGGGTGTACTTTCTCATTTCAAATTGCAAACACAGACAGCTTTACTCTCAAGTCATCTTAAATGTCAGAGCTTCCTGACTATGCAGTGGCAAGGAGGAGAGCTGTGCATAATACTCCTGTGACCATTTATTTCTGTGGTTTTTAAGCTTAATATCTGGGTAGACAGGTGGGATGGAAGAAGTTACTCCTGAATATGAATGATCCTTTCACAGTGTGAAATGAAATCCCTGATGCTAGCTGCATTTGGCTTTTTAACTAAGACTTCAGCTTCCCTTGGTTGATGTTTGTATCTCTCCTGTCCGTGTTAGAGCAAAGCTGGCTCTGTTCAGCTTCTTGTTATCATTGCCTCTTGCAGTAATTAAAGGAGAAGGAATTGTCTCAAGCTGTTATTGATGTAAACTGAAGCCCTAAGGTGTTTGGGGAGACAGGGATGAAATAATCAGCTGCAGGATGTATTTAAAAAGTGAAACTCTTGTCAGAAATTCTGTTCTATATTTGCTTTTCTTTAGTCAGTGGGTGCTGGAAGAGTGCAGCTCAGCAGCCTGGGTTGGTAGAGATCTGCTGCCTTTTGTTGCAACAGTAGTAAGTGTTAAGGGACAAGAAAATGGTTTGTTGGCATCCCAGGTTTCATTTCTCCACAAATGAGTATCTGCTTAATCCTGGGTGTATCCTGGGCTGCATCAAAAGCAGTGTGACCAGCAGGGCAAGCAAGAGGATTCTGCCCCTCTGCTTTGGTGAGACCCCACCTGCAGCACTGCATCCAGTCCTGGGGCCCCCAGCATAAGGAGGACATAGAACTGCTGGAACAGGTCCAAAGGAGGCCATGAAGATGCTCAGAGGGCTGGAGAACCTCCCCTCTGAGGACAGGCTGAGAGAGTTGAGGCTGGAGAAGAGAAGGCTGCAGGGAGACCTCAGAGCAATAGATAAGGAACAATGGGGATAAGCTGGAACTCAGGAGGTTCCACCTCAACATGAGGAGAAACTTCTTTAGTGTGAGGGTGCTGGAGCCCTGGAGCAGGCTGCCCAGAGAGGCTGTGGAGTCTCCTTCTCTGGAGACTTCCAAAACCTGCCTGGATGCATTGCCCTGTGACCCTGCTCTGGCAGGAGGGTTGGACTCCAGGATCTCCAGAGGTCACTTCTAACCCCTGTGGTTCTGTGATTCTGTGACTGCCTGTTAGTTTTGTGGTCAGCTTCTGAAGACTGTGGTTGGACCATTCTTCTGCTTTATGTAGGAAAACTTGGATGCCTGCACTTATGTGTAATTTTGGGGGGAGCTTGCTTGCTTCTCATCCCTCTCCTGGCTCAGTGGTAGCACCAGCTGGCAGTAATGCAGTCTAGCTTGCCCCAGAGTGCTGTTGATGGTTGTTCTTCACCTGCCTTCTTCCAGGCTGGATTGACTCAGGGGTACATCTTGTGTCTTTTCTTTTCTTTTTGCCTGATCCAATGGGAAAGGGAATTTCTGCCTTCCAGATGCTTGTCTGTGACTGCCATGCCCACTGCCAGGACTGGCTGCTGTTAGTATGTGTGGATCTTGCCTTGCCAGCTGTGGAAACTTGGGCTGCTGCAGAAGTAAATGATGCAGCTGATATCCTGGGGTCACTGCAGAGCCATTCAAGCACTTTCTCTCTGTCACACCCTGGCCAGCATTCATGAAATAATGTGATAGTTCCAGGGTGATACACATCTTAATACAGCAGCCCACAAACAAACTGGTGCTCTCCTTCTGGGAAGAGGTTTGGCAAGAAGAAATGGGAGAGGTGTCTTGTTTAGCACACTGTCATTGTTCCATTCTTACTATTNCAGTGAGGGTGGTGAGACACTGGCACAGGTTGCCCAGGGAGGTTGTGGAGCACAGAAGCACAGAATGTGATCAGGACCAGGTTGGATGAGACCTTGAGTGACCTGTGCTAGTGGGAGGTGTCCCTGCCTATGGCAGGGGGTTGGAACTGGATGATCCTTGAGGTCCCTTCCAACCTTACCATTCTGTGATTCTATGATTCCATGAAAGCAGGCTGGTCTTCTCCCCCAGGGCTAGGTCTCTGCCACATCTCATCCTTGCTAGCAGAACTTAAGCTTACCCTTCAGGCTTTACAGCTCCAGGATGCTGATTAAACATGTTGATTAAACATATTCTGTATGTGGGGCTCTAAAGAGACCTTACAACCACATTTTAATAGCTGAAGGGGACCTACAGGAAGGCTGGGGAGGGACTGTTTAGAAGGGCTTAGAGTGAGAGGATGAGGGGCAATGGTTTGAAACTGGAGCAGGGCAGAGTCAGGCTGGGCATCAGGAGGAAATTCTGAACAATGAGGGTGGTGAAATCCTGGAACAGGTTGCCCAGAGAAGTGATTGAGGCTCCATCCCTGGAGACATCCAAGATCAGACTTGGTGTGGCCCTGGGCAGCCTGCTTTAGTTGGAGGTGTCCCTGCTGAGTGCAGAGAGGTTGGACAAGATGATTTAGGGGCTGCCTTCCAACCCAATGAAAGCTGTGCATCTTCTGCTCATTCCAGCCTCTTCTTTCAGTGTCAGGCCACCAACTTGTGTGGACAGCACTGTCCTCCTGTCCCAGATCCTGCAGTGGCTGGACTGCTGCTCTGGGCTGCAGCTGCTGGTTAGA
The DNA here is from genome assembly GCA_013399055.1 of Ramphastos sulfuratus. Classification (NCBI taxonomy): domain Eukaryota; kingdom Metazoa; phylum Chordata; class Aves; order Piciformes; family Ramphastidae; genus Ramphastos; species Ramphastos sulfuratus. The sequence continues at coordinate 2,375 of WBNM01014595.1, read as the reverse complement.
GTCACATATGGCATTGGGTTGGAAGGGACTCTCCAAGACAAGAGACCTTCAGGGGTCACTTCCAGCCCACTGCAGTCTGTGAATCTGTAAGCTTTGGACATGCTCTTTAGGCTGACCTAGGGAGAGCTAAACCTTTGACCCACAAGTCCTTCTCTGCAGGATGAAAGAAGACTCCAGCTCTTCCAAACTGATTTGGCAAGAGAGAAGTTTTGTTTTCTCCACTGTGTGACAGTCAAATCACTTTACAGGAAGGCTTTGTGGCAGTTGAGCCACACATGAGTTAAGTTATAAGCAGTAGCTGTTGAAGTTACCTCTTGGCTTTTTTTGGCCATAAACTCTTCTGAAGAGAGGAGTAATTCATCAGCTTGAGTATTGGTGTTAGAGATGTGACTGGTTAAATGTGAATTAAAGGCAGAAGCTGGCTCTGTCAGAAAGCTTTGCCTCCTGCTGGGAGGCTGCAGCCTGGTGCTTGGCATGGATGCACCACAGTCTGCTAAAGCACTTTCTTAAAAGCTGCACAAAGGGAATTGAAAAGCAATCACTTGAAATTACACTTAGACTACTTACATGCAAGTAGGTGTTCAGAGCCAGAATAAAACATCTGTTTCTGTACTTAAGGGGATTCTCTGTGTCTCTTTTCTGTCTCTACCACCCATTGCCCCAGCCTGTAGGTCTCAAGTGATACAGGAGGGAGTTTCTTTTCTCTTTGCATATCCTTACCTCATAGAACCCTAGAAAAAGCCCTCTAAGATCACCCAGTCCAACCATCAACCCAACCCCACCATGGCCACCAAACCATGGCCCCAAGTGCCATGGCCACTCATTTCTTGAACACCTCCAGGGATGGTGACTCCACCATCTCCTTGGGCAGCCTGTTCCAATCCCTGACCACTCTTGCAGCACAGGAATCATTCCTAATCTCCAATCTAAACCTCCTCTGAATTAACTTGAGGCCCTTTGCTCTCATTCTGTCACCTGATACAAGGAGAAGAGACCAATCCCCACATGCCTTCAGTCTCCTTACAGGGAACTGGAGAGAGCCAGAAGGTCTCCCCTCAGCCTCCTCTTCTCCACCTTGCCCCCAGCTCCCTCATGCCCCTCTGTTCTCCATACCCATCTCCAATCTAAACCTCCTCTGAATTAACTTGAGGCCCTTTGCTCTCATTCTGTCACCTGATACAAGGAGAAGAGACCAATCCCCACATGCCTTCAGTCTCCTTACAGGGAACTGGAGAGAGCCAGAAGGTCTCCCCTCAGCCTCCTCTTCTCCACCTTGCCCCCAGCTCCCTCATGCCCCTCTGTTCTCCATACCCATCACAGCTTTGTTGCCCTTCTCTGGACCTGCTCCAGCCCCTCAGTGTCTGCATACAGGATTCTGCCTGCACACTCCTAATTTCAGTTTCTGGTTCTCATTCAAGCCATTGAACCAGCATGGTCACACCTCTGGGGCAGAGGGGAGCCAGAAGTGTTACTGCCATCATAAACTGTGGCCTCAGCCTCTCACTTACCTGCTGCAGGAGCGAAGCCTGGCCCTGGCAGCCAGAGGATTTCCATTTCAGCACTCAGTTCCCTGGCTGCTGTCACTCTGGGAGATACATTTGATGTGGGAAGTGGTGAATTCCCCTACATTGGACAGTTTTAATACTCAGCTTGACAGGCTGCTGGGCCAGCTCATTCAATCTGTACTGTTACCTAGGTTGGAGCAGATGATCCTTGGGGTCCCTTCCGACCTGGCATTCTGCGATCATTACTTTTTTGTCTTCTCATATAAACAGGCAAAAATCTTCTTGACAGCCACTCACACACTTCAGCAACACACTTCACTGGCCCATGCCTTGCTTTCTCTGTGCTAGAGATGAACTCAATTCTTATGTGTGAAAGATATCTGCAATTTAAATGACTAATTGCAGCGTAGCTCTAGGCTGAACATATTGGTAACGCACGAAACGCTGATGACATGTGAAGGGTCAAGAGATTTACAATTTAGTTGACAATACATTGCTTAAAATGCTGTGGCAAAGAGCCAGAGAATTTCAGCTTAATAATTGTCTATTAACTAACATGACATATTTGTCTAGTGTTCCTTACCTCCAGGTACAGATTAGGCAGCTGATGTAGCCACACAAAGCGACATGCGTGCATGGATCTCGGGCAGGAGGGGGAATGAACTGACATCATGTTCCTAGCCCTTTGGTTCAGGATGTAAAACATCTTGTTGCCTCCCTTTGAAAGGACATGTAGGGATGCTGCAATGGAATCTGAGGGGGGGAAAAAAAAAATGCTTGGTTGAATAATGTTTTCTGTTAGAGAAACCTGACAGCTTCGTGAGGGCTCTTGGTATGCTGAGGGCTGAGGGCTTGTAGGGATAGGATGGG
>WBNM01014593.1:41118-79992 GCA_013399055.1 Ramphastos sulfuratus | reverse complement strand
CATGTTGAGCTTTTCATCACTTGAGACCTCAAGTTCCTTTTCCTCAGGGCTGCTCTCCAGCCATTCACCACCCAGCCTGGATTTGTGCTTAGGATTGTGCCTACCCAGGTGCAGGACCTTACACTTGGCCTTGCTGAATTTCATGAGGTTGGCCTGGGCCCACCTCTCCAGCCTGTCCAGGTCCCTTTGGATGGCATCCCTGCCCTCAGAATCGCGGTAAGCTGTGTAACCTGAATAGCTTCTCCGTGCAGTAGCTTTTCTCAATTTTTTATTCCTGTTGTTGTTGTCATATGTCCCAGGATTCTGTCCCTGTCTTTAAGAAGCCATAGACCTTTCCATGGGCTAAGAGGTTTTATAGCCAGAGATATTTTATTTTAATTTTTTTCCCCATCTGTTGGCCAAAGTAAGGAAGAAAAATCCCACCCAGGAAGTCAACACATAAGCTAAATTTAATCGTTTAGACATTTTTATCTAGCTCAAATTTTCCATTATTCAATCTCAAGCTATTATACTTTTCTTTTGAAGAGACACACAGAAATATTTCCTCTCCCAAGTGCCCTGAAATGTAATAAGGAAGTAAAGGAAATATGCTTCAAAAAATTATTTTGAGGAGTTATAGTGGATGACATTGCAATTAGAGGTTAAGAAAATGCTAAAGGCATGTTGTCCTTTTAATGGAGGTTCCAATTCAGATCTTTTTTTCTCCCTGGGTAGAAGCAGGTATGCAGGGACTCTGAAATGGATGCATGTAGAATCTGCTAAATGTGTTTCTAATTGTCTGAGTTTAATAATTGATAATATAGACATAGCTTGAGAATTTTTCTTTTACATAAAAGATAATTGTGCCTGAGTATAGTCTGAAATTAAATGTGTTAAGTGCTCCAGGGACTAGTATGTACGTGCTATGAAAGATCATTCCTCTTGATCAGGATAAGTTAGAACAGGTAACAAATTTTATTTATTTGGATTGTAGTGGTATTCAAATAGCTGAAGCAGGACTGATGAGCCATGACGACAAGTGATTTCTATTCTCTTCTCCATAAGGAGGCAGTAAAATCTGTTGCATGTCTTCATTCTTCTATTTTTTTTTTCTTCCATCTGAAAGCTCACAATAGGACCTCTGGTCTTCCAGGCTACTCCCTCTAAGGTGATCTGTCATTCTTTTGTGAAGACCTTTCTTTTATCCCCTTACTTTCAGTCTCCTGCACCTCAGGGAGTGAACAAGTAGAAACGACTGCTTCTGGTCTCTCCTGTATTCTACTCCAATACTATTTGGATGAAGAGTAAGGATTTTTCAAGGACTGAGAGAAGAAAAGAACATAGGGCACATGAGGGATGTCTTAGGAGGATACAAGATCCTAAAAGTTTGGAAAAAAAAAAAGAACTTCTGAAAAGACAGCAAGGGAGGTGAGGGGAAAGCTGCTCATTGGGGAAATTTCAAAAACAGAGAGGTCAGAGTGCACCAGAAGGAAAAGATAGAAATGTATGCTGTAAAATGGGTGAGAAAGATGAGAAAGTGGGCAAGAGAGAGAAGGAAAGAAAGGAAACCTTAGCTATGTAAGGTATTTAGTCTGTGTCTTTAGCACTCCTATAATCATGGTAACAAATGTGTCAGAATTTTTATATATTCATAGAAAAAAAAAACAACTCATGGGCCAGGAAGGTAGTAAGAGTCTAGAAAATGTAAAGGAGAAATGCAGTAGGATGCAACAAAAACATTTTTTCTTCTTTCCCCCCTAGAATTTGAGAACAAGGCACATGTGTGCAAAAGAAATGATAAGGAGCCAGTAACATTTTAACAAAAAATGATCTGTGTCTGTGGAGATGTATGTTAGGCCTGAACAGAAACCCATCACAATTTAGAGCAGTATTGGCATCAACGGGCTTTGGATTAGAGTTCAATGGACATCAGTTAAGATGCCAGATGATAACTTTTTTTCTAAAGAGGTAGTAGGTATTTATTATTGAGTAGCATTTTGGTTTAGCAAAGTTCTTTTTTGACTGAGACAGGAAAAGATACTTTCACTCTGGCTGAAGTAAGCACCCACATGTCATTTAGACATCAACTTCCAGAAGTCGAATTGCAGCTTTCTTCCCCTAGATCTCTTTTATGTGGTTTTGAAAGACTGTACTCTTAAATCACCAAATGGTCAGGCTATGAATCTTCTGGAGATGAGTTGGATCTTCTGGTTTTGTTTTGTAATGATGATCTTATATACTAGCCTAAACTGCACAAATAATACTTTGGTGCCAAAACTTCTGTGGCTTTCTCAAGTGTGCCCACATAGAATGCTACAAGCTTTCATTTCTTGTTGAAAGGCACAGTGGTCTTCAATGCATGTGGTCAGATGTCTGGAACTACTTTCTTTCAATAAGGGGAATCATCACTCCAGAAAATTAGACATTAATCCTATATATAAGAATAACTCTGGATGAAAATGACTGTGAACTAAAACTTGCTTAATGCAAAGATTTCTCTCCCCACTTGCACTGTCTTCCAAGCAAATCAATGATATGTAGCGAAGCACAGGAAGTTGCATAACTAATAACTAATAATCACAAATCTCTTATTTTAAATTATAGGCAAAAGCTAGCCATGAATTTAAGAAATTAAAATTAAATACCTAGTGGTATTTCATAATTTAGATGAAAATTGACTCAAGAAAAGTANAGAGGGTTGGAATTAGATGATCCTTGATGTGTCTTCCAACCTTACTATTCTATGATTCTATGAAACAGAAGATATTTGAAATGATTAATTGATGATAATGTAATATTAATAATGTAATATTAATTAAAGAAAATCTAGACAAAACAAACAGACAAAAACCAACCAACCAACCAAAAAAAAAAAAAAAAAAAAAAAACCCCAAACCAAAACCCAAACCCCAAACCAACAGTGCTAGAAATATGTTTATTTGCTATAAAAGATATAAATATTTTGTGAAGACCCAAGCAATTCCAGTAACTGACCATTCTGTTTGGGAAAGTTACAACCTGCCAGAGTCCAAAAAAATATGTGTTTGCTTATTTTACTGATCTTTATATCTGTGAAGTAAAGTTCTGATCANAAGAAAAGTACTTTTCTAGTGATAAAATCTGTGTGCAGTTACATCAGTGTAATAAAGGACACTAGTGTAGATTCTGATAGTGAAGAACAATGTCAGCTATGCTCAAGATAATCATAAACTCTGGATAAAAACATTCACTGCTATATTGTAGCAGAAACTCTCATCAGATCNAACAAAACTCACAAACAAATCAACAAAATAAACCCAAGCTAAACCCACAAACACATAAGGCTAGAATAGATACTTACACAAGCTATTGTAGACAGGGATTGAAAGAACATACTTCGTGAGTGTGTACTGAAAGAGCTTGGCTCATTTGACATAATAATAGAAAGAGTATGGAGAAATATGATTGTGATCTATAAGTATGCCAGGACAATGTTTTTACATGGTTGCTATAAAGATATTGAAAGCTAAAAGTTGATTCCCATGGAAGAAATGAAATTTAAAAAACCTACCCTGTTAAATGTAATGTGGGTAAAAATGCTAGGGCTTTATGCTGAAGCTGTTAGATTTATGGAAGGGATCCCATGATGCATGCCTGGGACAGCAAGGCACTAAGACTAGCGACCCAGTGCCACTAATACATACTAAATACTGCATGTTTCCTGTTAGAGAATGATTGTCTTTTAGCTCTTGGATTGTCTATTCCCCTACTAGATTGAGGAGCATTGTGAACACTACCACCACTATTGTAGCTTGGGACTTCTAGCTTAAAACATATGTTTCACAGCCTGTATATCCTTGACTAAGAAAATTGTATCTTCTAAATTGCCAATAAGCAATGAAACTAGTAATTTCTGGTGGAGGGTACCAGATTCACTCTGTGTTGGTGATCCTAATTAAACATATATTCAATGATTTTCACAATCCCATCAAACTGATGATAGGATTCATCATGCCTCAGCTGTATCCGATAACCTGTCATCTGAACAGAGACAGCAAAACTCCATTAAGGTACCCTGCTCTGTGCTGAACTGCACTAATGGTACTATTTCTGTGAGTATAGTGAAGCATCTGCAAAATGGAGAAAGCAAAGTAAGGGTCTCCATGTCCTGTGTGAATGTTTTAATGATACTTCTCTTAGGTTAGATTCATTTCCATGACACCTGTGAAGTGGCTTCATCTCTACTGTCCTCTGGCTCCGCTGCAACACTCTTCAAAGTCATAAAATTGAATTTCTGCATTTTGGCACTGAGGTAAAGAAAAGAAAAAAGAAATCCAACAGCTGAAGATAATCACAAGTCATGTGCAAACAACTCTCTTTTTCAGAGATGGTCTTTAATCATGATGTTTTTCTGGATTCATTTAGTTTTCAGCAGGCACTCATCATCAGCATAGGAGTCTTATTAAAAGCAATAGCTAGCTTTTTGCTCATTTCACTGAACACTCTTCACTTCAATGAGTTTCAGTTCAGTCCAATTAGTCAGAGCAATTTAGTTTGTTCAATGCAAATCACTGGGTTTTAATTGAGCCCTATTAGGCACAAATCAATAAAAGTCAATTCAAACTAATTATCTTCTATACAAATCAATAGGATTCAATTAAAATCAATGAGGGTCTTATTCACTGTAATGACTGACCTGTTCTCCCTCTTCAGTTGTTATGAAAGGAGTCCACACATTTTTCAATGTGGTGGCTGTTGGCAAGTATCTCTCCTTTAGTGAAGGAATATTATTCGTTAGAGAAACTACAGAGAAAGAGATATGTAACTAGGTTATCCTTTTCCCATTTCTGAGTCTCTGCAGAGAGTTTTATGCAATGAGATACTTTCAGATTATGCAGGTGTCTGAATGTGTGTAAATTTAGACATAATGTAACTTTTCACCTCGGTGAAAATTGAGCTCTGCAGTCACCAAAATTAAAAATTATTTGTTTTTTACCCTAGAAATTTCTCTTAATTTTTAAAATGTGGTTGTGCTTTAAAAAGTTGACCTGAAGTTTGCTGTTAACCATATATTTAACAGTTAACTGACATCAGCCTCTTGCTGGTGTTACTTTATTAAGAAGCCTCATAGTCCACAGAACTTTTGCTTTACCTATTAAACTGTTTTCAGAATAAAGAATATGGCCCTAAGAGTGATGCCGGCCCCAGTCCAGGGTCACTTTGCATCATATGTGGATAACAATCATTAGTAGATGTGCTGGTCTGAAAGTAATTGGGATATTTTAATGAGAAAAAATAGATTATAGGCTGTGAAAAGAAAACAATGGTGATGTCTATTTCACTCGCAGGTTTGCTGAGATGTACAAAAGCAAGGACACAAACATAGATAAGTCAGTCAGTCTGTCAGGGTCTGTCAGAGTCTGTTTCTCTTCTGTTCACATTTGTGTAACCCAACCAATCATTCTGCTTCTAACCTCCCTTGCCTGTCCTTCCAGCTAACCTTGCATGTAAGGCAGGCTCTGGGATAAGGTAGAGGGGTGGAAAGAAGGGGAAAGGGTGGTTGGGAGCCCCTCCTGGGGACTCTGATTTCTGGGAGGGGTATTGTATTTCTGAATTACTTTTAACTTGTGTATTTCTGTATATACTGTACAATATTTGTAATATATAGTAAATATCTGCTTGTATATTGTGCTCAGCTGTGAATATAAAGCTTCATTCCTTAACTTCCAGCTGGCTGAGTCTAGTCTGATTGATTTCTCTGTGTGTGTGTGTGTGTGTATGTGTAACTCCCAAACCATCACTGTGGCCTAACTTGTTGCTTAAGGTCTTAGGATGTTGTGAAGCACACCTAGGTCTACACACTCAGCCTACGTAAAACATAACTAAAATGTGGGAAGCTTGTAGATTCAGTTGTATTAAGCTTTTCTCTCTACTGGTTATAGACAGTGCTGGAGGCATGGACACCTTATGATTCAGGAAAAGCTAGTAATCCTTTGGACACCTATAGATTTCTCTGTTCTGGTAATGCTTTCCCAGATACCTCCTACTGAAAAGTACAGGCTCTTTCTGAATGCTGCAAACATCTGGTCAAGCTTTCAGGAAGATCTCAGGGGAACACAAGGTGCAAAGTAGGTGATGTTGAACCCATAAATGAGAAGCAGAGAACTATGTAAGCCATTCATAAGAAATGAAATAAAGGTGATGGTGAACTGAATAATGTAAATGATGGAGAGAAGCTGATACAGCAAAACCGACAATTTCAAACAGCTGGACACCACTCCCATGGTGGAAGTAGAAGTTCCTTCCAAAATAGTCATATTCACATTCCTTCAAATTAAAGAGATAACATGAAATGTAACAGTATAATAATTTCTGGATTATAAAGCAAATAATTATTAAGAAATTGTACTGTCTCTGCTAAGAAAACAAATTTTACCTCTTCAGTATTTTGAAAGCAAACATACTGGTCTCACAGAATAGGTCTTCACTCAGCTTTTAATACAAAGATGAGACTATTTTGTAACATACTGATTTTATCTGTGGGTCAGATGTCATACAGTTCTCTAACAACTAGTTTAAAAATAAGACATAGAGAGATAGTGCATCAAACTGAGGTAATCCTTGAATGTGCAATAAAGGAGCAGAGGTACCAACCTTATGTCATTTTTTCTTAAATGCATTATGTAATATTCATTGCAAATGTCCATAGAATTTTTGAAGAAGGAATCTTCTATCTATCTATCTATCTATCTATCTATCTATCTATCTATCTATCTATCTGACTATCTATTATTGTCTGAGCAATAAATGTGTATGTTCTGGGCAGTTTTCAAAGCTTGGAAATAGAAAGAATTGAGTCTTCACCACATAGATATACAGTAGCAGACTGCATCATTTTGGGCAGTTTAAGCCAAAAGTTCCTTTAATTTACTTAATCTTGGGCATTATATGCAATTGATGTTTAGCAAAGGCTAAAACCATCACTGATGTAAGTTAGGTGTATGACATTCATTGACTCAATCAGCCTTAACTGTAAGAAATGAAGTTGTCTTGACATGGCATAGAATTGAAACAGGTTTCAAGTGCAGAGATCTGCCATAATACTTGTTAGAGTGGGTTTGTTTTTTTTTAAATAACCTAATCATTTTCCATAAATAAAGAAACCACATTAAACATCTTTTATTGAAGCAAATGGCTACAAGAGAGGAAAGATATTGACTGGCTTCTTAGACAAGAGCAGGACAAGAAGTACTTAAAAATTTTCAGTTAAGCTTGGAGCATAATGTGAAAAACAGAGTTGAAGATGCAGTGCTAGGTTTGTGAATTGGGCTTCATGTGGAGTCAAGTTTTAGTATGGAATCAAGTTATTCATGTTAATATATTAGAGAAGAGATTATTAAAGGTTGGAGTATGATCTAAATAGTTTCCAGGCTTGAAATAAATTAGAGGGGTCATTTTACTAAAAGTGGAGTAGCAAGCAGAAGTGACACGGAAATTTCTACCCTAAAGCCTCACTAAGAAAAAAAAAACCAGAAAACAAAACAAACAACTCTTTCCCAAATTCCTACCTACCTGAACACCTACAATTTCAAACAAAGTACTTTGTTTTCCATTATATAAATCACTTCTTTGTACCAGATTCTTCCTGTTCATGCTGAGTAGTAACTATTTAAATGTCTGTACTGATGTCAATAGTTTTATATGAGCTCAAAATACCACCTGATTTCCTGCAGGTACCACATTTTAACCTAAGTATGCACATTTAAAAATAACATTCAGATTATAATGATTCCAAAGCCATTTGCCACAAAAAAGTAGCAGTTCTCTTCATTATTTTTTGACTTTCATTTCTACTGTGCATACATATATTAAAAAGGGGGAAGAACTGATCGAGATTTTCTTAACCTTTAATGTCTTTAATGCTCCATCTTCTCAAGTGCAGTTATGATTTATAAGAATCTAGTACCAATTTGCAATGTTTCTGTGCACAGCCCAGTGGAGCCAGACTGATGTGGAGGCAATATTGTTTCTAAATATTTCTTGAATTGATGGGTAGACTGGGGGAAAAAAGAAAAGAAAAAAAGAAAACACAAATTATACATGACTTTATAATTCAAGAATGCACATAAATTTGTAAATAAGAGTGGAAGGAACAGCATAACAAAATCAGATTCATGTTTTATTGATATACCATGATAATTCTTCAACTACTTTATAAACGATTTTATACTGTATTCAAGATGTTGTAAAAGGAAGAAAGTGCCACTTACTGGATCTATAAGAAGAATTCCTCTTGTTTTCTCTTGGTATAACATTACTGTATTTATCTCAGTATCAAAATGAATAATGTATGGGTGGAGGTGAGTTGGACCAAGGAGGCATGTAATTTGGTATCTTGCATAGAAATGCCATCCTATTTGATATTTTCCTTGAGCACTCTGCCAGCCTTCAGTAGTTCGCTGTTAAGGAACTTCCGCAGCAAGAATTGCTACCTGCGTGACTTATCGTTCAGATGGATTTCAACCAGCATTTTGCAGTCTATAGTAGATTCTTTCAGATTCTGCAATAAATCAGTAAGAATACAATTCTTACTCCAATTAGCTCAGATGACTTCTGTTTCCCCAGAGTAAGCCTATCAAATGTGTCAGATGATCTACTGCCTTCTGCGGATCTCTATAAGCAGTTTTTGTGATCCTTATCTAGGGATTGTCCCATTCCATTGCTCTATCTCTCTGCTTCATTATGAATTTTCAAGATACACATTTTTGTGCTCCTCTATCCATTTTCTTCTGATCTTTTCATATTTCTTACCAGTCTTTTATGCTGTATAATAAATTTTGATTCCTTGTTTTTCCCCTTTACACTCTTTGTTATTTGATGCTTCTGATCACTTGATTAGTGATTAATTCTGTTGACTTTCATGCGGATTTTGCTACTGTCATTTGTGCGCCCAGGAATTTTCTTTACGGTTAAGAGAACATGTGCAGATAATTGGGGAAGGTATTTTTGAAACAAAAGGAACAAAAGGATAGAGAAGGGATTGTTTCGAATTTCTTTTTTTCTAAAGCAGGATATTTCATGATACTGCCAAATAGCCTCTGAAGTTTTCTGTTATTTCTTTCTAGAGCATTTCTCTTGCATTGTTTGGAAGTAGCGAAAAAGTAGAAGGAAAAGTTGGCACTTACTGTTAGGAAGAGTTTGATCTCTTTTCCATATTTCATGAAAGAAGGAAAACAATTAGAACCCAAGTTCCTGAATAGAGGAGTGGAAACAAATTTCTGAAAAAGTGAAAGGCTGAAACACTTAGAATTGGTAGAGCTTGTAAAAAGAAGGCTTAGGCTCTAGACTGAAGGACCTTGGATAGGCCAAATCCACTTGTGCTGATGACTTAAATACATCTTCAGATTTCTTCATACCAGTTAGGATTTTTTTTATTATTAACAATAATAAAGTTTCTGCCTAATATCTTAATCCCTTCAACTAATTTACTAATTCTTTAGAAATGACGAAATCTCTCTAATCACTAAATCGAGGGAATAGGAAAACTTTGGCTGAGATAAGCATAAATATTTTTCTGAACCTGGGGCATGACTCACTTCATATACATTGTTTTAAAGGTAGCTCACTTCCCACTCTCTGAAATTCAAATTACTGCTGGGCCTTCAGAAGCTTCCTAACTTGTACATCCAGTCTGTGTTTCCTTCTCATGTTTGTTTACAGCTGGATCTGTACTCAGACGTACAAGGTATGAAGTACAGATAACACAAAGCCAGAATCTTCTCAGTTAATATATTTGGCTTCTTCTCCAGTCTTTTCTTTCTCTCTCTCTTTTTTTTATTTTTTTTTTCTTTTTGACATTTCAGTGGAACAAATGGGATGTTTTACTGCACAGCAGTCCACAGAAGGTTTCCAGGCATTCGTTTGAATTCTCATTTTGGCAAACATTGCTATGAATGTGGCTTGAGGATATAAACGGTGTCTGGTAAAACCAGCCGTGTTTTGTTAGGGTCACCTCCAATGGTGGTAATTGAGCCAGCTCTGTTCAATAGCTGTTTAATTCTCTTCCCCTTCGGTGTCACATTGAATCAGAAGTTCTCATTTTTATTTTCTTTATGCTTTATTTCAAAGCTAAATGGGCTGTACATATTACTGGTCTAATCCTTCATGGAACTAGCACAAATTGACATTTTCCACATCCCAGGGTAAGACAAAGATTAATTAAAACCTCATGCTGGCCTATTATCCTCCTTTTTAATTTCATTTCTAATTCCCATGAATTTTAGACTAACTTTAAAATTATTCCTTTTTTAAATATGAATAAATCTGAACACCAGACTCTCACAAAAAGTACCCCTAGGGAGACACCCATGCATCAGTAATATGCATGCCCAAGTGTTGACAGAAAATTTCCCAGGACATCTAGTCCTTTAATGATTCCCAGAGCAGATTTGCAGAGTTCAGACAAATAAAGATGAATGCCCAAACTTCTAATTTCTCATTCAATTAAAGACAGTAAATCATGGTCATATCCTTCTTAAAGGATTACCAGGAAAAAGAAAAAAAAAAAAAAAAAAAAAAAGGCAATGTAGTTGTGGGAGAAGCTGAATGTGAAATGTGAGATCAATCTATCAATCTTTAGACTCCCTGTTTTTGATATGCTATAGTTCCATCTTATATGGAAAGATACGGTATTAGTTCTTTTCGTGTCTGCTTCTATGTAACTCCTCTATTATCAGTAACAAAACCATTGCAAATAGTTCCAATACAAGCACTTAATTTGGAATGAGGATTTGTGCAGTAAGAGCCCTCCTCTTTCAGAAAAACTAAGGAGATAGGAAAGGATAATGAAGACATTGAGCTGTTGCTGTCATGCTCTCTTTTACTACTTTCAGTACTGACCATAACTTAAGGAAAATGACCTCAAGTGGCACAAGAGGAGTTTTAGACTGGATATTAGAAGACATTTCTTCACTGGAAGGGTTTTCTAAAACTGGAATAAGCTACCCAGGGATATGGTGGAATCTCTGTGTCAGGAGGTGTTTAAAAGATGCAGAGATGTGCTAGGGGACATGGTTTCAGACCAGGTTTGGTAGAGTTAGGTAATGGTTGGACTCAAGACTCTTAGGGATCTTTCCCAGTTGAAGTGACTCTATAATTCTATGAATATAACTTTTATTTTGTAATTGCTATTAATGAAATTATTACTAAATACACAGATAAATCAGGCATCTCAAAAAGAAAAGAAAAAAAATGCAGGTAGTAAATAAACGACGCATAATATTTTGATGGTTGAATAGCAAGTATATTCAGTTTAGAGTTGCTAGAAATCTGGAGGATTAGAAGCTAAATATCTTGTCCTTATGCTTTCCTTTAAACATCTGACTGTACTACACAAATCTTTACTGTTTATATAATTTTGTGTGTTCTGAAGTGCTCAAGAAACATCCAGAGGCATCATTCAGACACTTTCTTTATCCCACCAGATAAGATCCCTATTAGAAATATGGAAACGTCTCCACTCCTGATTAGGGATCAGTCCAACAAGCCCCATGCTTGCGAAAGACTCAGTGTCACATCACTACTTCTTGTTTAGTAACTGTGGGCAGATGAAGACAAGACAATAAGTGGACACTGTGATGATTATGTCAGAGAGCAGTACAGAACACAGGTTCTTCTCACCCTTTGTGTGGGAAGGCAGGTGGTGATCATGAGGAAGGAAAACATGGACCACATCAACAAGGGTCAAAGGGTTTTCTTTCCCTTCACTTGGAGGACAAAATGCCCTCTTGAAACCTGGCATAGAGATAGATTTCACACACACCCTCAACTCGTATTGTGTCCAGGGACAGGAGGCAATAAGAGCTTTATTACGCCTCATGAGAAACCCAGCACACAGTTACAAAAATCCAGAAGCAGCTCCATTTGTTCTATTATTTTTACATTTTTGCAAAAGGTTTTATTCATTCACAGAATTGTCCTTCAACATAATTCTTACTATCCTACTGTATTAGTCTTTTACTTGGGTGAATTGTAATCTAGCAGCATTACCATATTATGCTGCTATTAAAAGCTAAAAAAAAACTCCAAAAAGGTAATAATTATTTTAGAACAGAGAATAGAAAATATAATTCTGATCTTGCTCACATCACATCTGTTGTAAAACTATATGCTGAACCAGATTGACTAATATAATTATACAAGATTTGCTGCCATGTAATTATACCCTCCTGATGACAGTCAATTTGTAGAGTTTCAAAATAAATTATTCTGTTGAAAAAAACTTTTATAATCAAAAGTCAGAAGTAGGAAAAAATTGTATAAATTATTTCATACTCGTTTAAATATATTTTCTTCACCTTTCTAATGTAGAAAATATTTTCTTGTTATTATTCTGGTTAGTCTGTAAATGGGGAACAAACAATTTACTCCCCCTCACAGTGCCTTTATTATTTTCTTATTCTATTCTATTCTATTCTATTCTATTCTATTCTATTCTATTCTATTCTATTCTATTCTATTCTAATTCTATTCTATCCTATCCTATTGCTTACATCACATCAAGACTCTAGTACTGGGGTAGTTTTCAGAAATTAATGGAGCAGTGTCATTAGATGTTTGCAATGCAGATGATATCTCTTTCTTTCACACTTTTCTTTGAAATAGTCATTAAATAAAGATTTGTGGGGGTTTTTTGGTTTTTTTGTTTGTTTGTTTGTTTGGGGTTTTTTTGTTGTTGTTGGGTTTGGGGGGGGGGGGTTTGTGTTAATGCTATTTGGTTTTCATTAGGTAACGTATGATCCAATTATCCATTTTGCACCTGACTCTTTCAGGCAAACTTAAAGCTCTACCAGTAGAGCCTGGGGAGCTGGTATAACTCCCTGTGGCATTCAGCTCTAGCCATATGCACTAGAGAGCATACAAATGGGGGTGTATGTGGGATCACAGGTCCTTTTTTTGCCCACAGACAAAGTATTTCTTCAAGAAATTAACTGGAAAGTAGCTGGTGCTGGAAAACCTATTGTCTTTTTATGCAGTGTGGTAGAAACTTGTGTGCCACAGGGAAAAGAGTTGGAACTGAATGAATAAAAATGCACACTGCATTGGAGACATTGCAAATGGCAAATGTAGCTTCAGGGAAAACAAAACAAAACAAAACCCCAACAAAACAAAACAAAAATACCAACACCCCCCCAAACCAGAACAAAACAAAACAAACAAAACCCACACGAAATCTAAGCCAAATCCACATATCCCTCAAGATTTTTCAATGCTATCCCCTTTATGTATAATAATCCCTACTTTTCAGTTTTAAAATATTTTATTTCTTAGAGAAAATAATTGGGGGGTTATTTTTATTATTATTAATTAATGACTGTAGTTTCTTTTCTTTGTAATATTTATTCATATGTATAAAATTTTACAAAGGACCCTAAAGAAGGGAAAAGCAATGTCACTTGTGTGATGTTGCTTTGAATAAAAATGGGTTGGCAAAGCACAACATTGGTAAAATTAAAAGCACTGCTATTAATCAGCTGACCTGGCTGTTATTAAGTCCAAGTCACTTGTGAACTGGATAATCTAAGCAATTATTAAAGCATGAATGTGAATTTAGCTAATGCCCTCGTCCTCCACATCATTATCTTAGGCATAATCACCCTTTGGTCCTTGAATGTCTTTTTCATCTGACTGCTGAAAGTCTCAGCATGTTGTTTTATTTAATGACTGTAAGATGAGGCAAATTTCCTAGCTAACAGGGACCCTTTGCTTTTTCTTGCATATTTGGGGATTTGCTCTATCACTCATAAAAAAGGAAAGATATGTAAACAATGCATTGTGCAATAACAATTTTACACTGGAATATTTTAGTTCTAAAACTAGATTTTTTTTTTTTCTATCTTGTAAGCCCTGGGAAAAGAAACCTTTACTAAAACAGATTTTATTCAGTCACGGTAGTTGTCAAAGACAGGTTGCTTAAATTGCCCTCTCTCAGGGTCTATTTGTCTTCATTGACTGTAAAAGTTTCCATGAGTAGCTAAGGCTTGATATCCTATGCTGGATGTTGAATCCCATCCCTGCTTACAGATGGAGCTGAGTGAAGAGGCAAATGCTGTGTTCTCATCCCTGATAGTGATCTATTGTGCAAGCTGAACAAAGAACTCTGCAGTCTTCTCGTCTCTGTTCCTAGGACTTTAAGTTTTTCATGGGAGTGACTTTTCAACTGTGTTAGATATTTTTATAGCTATAAGAAAAAACATTAACTACAGAGTTCAGGGTAACAAATTTATTTAGGATTCAGAAGGGTGGGGCAAGCCAGGATATGTTTTAGGCCTATTGGCCTTCCACAATGTGTTAACAGGTTGCTTTGGTTTAAAAAAAAAAAAAAAACCCAAACAAAAAACAACAACTAATTGTCTCATTTTTACAGTTCTTCAATTAATAACAACGATTATTTGAGACAACATGTGACATCTGTTATAGTGTCATCAATATCCATTTTTATAAAGTGCAAAGAAAAAGAAATAATCTCAACATAACATAACTCAGAAAAAGTCATGACTGGAAGGTGTAATTTGTCAGCTCAGCTCAATAGTGCATGGTGAGAGGATATCAATAAGCCACCTAAAATTGAAATGTTGTGACCTTATTCAGTTTTCTTTTACGATTGACTACATTCCCATACCTTATGTCTGCTAACAATTGAGATGTCCTAGGGTATACCATTTGGTATCTAACTCTTCCTCTGGTAGTACATACTGAATATGACATACATGGAATGGAATATCTTGTTGGTAGGCTTAGGTCACCTGTCCCAACCATTTCTCCCCACAAGTGTAACTTTTTACATTGTAGCACCCCGATATGGTACAGAAGATCTAGCAAGTTTTTCAGCATACTGTGAATTGTTCCCCAGCTTTCAAGGGCTGTATTAACTGCGGACACAGTTGACTGTTCAGATGCACTCGTTAGGATAACACATAATATAGCACATAATACCTACTTGTTGGCTAGAACATGTGCCTACTGTAGATCCTGTCTCTCATTAGCAAACTTTTTGTGGGTATCTGAGACAAGATATTTGAAAGAGTAGTACAATATTTAAGCATCTTAGTCATGCCCCAGTTTGCCACTCTCTGTAAAGGACTCCTGAAAAAATTACCTTCTCAGCATTTAGTTGGTGATGTTCCCCAAGTCACCATGGCCTGTTGTACTCAGCTGATTATATCACCCTGGACCATTATGAACAATAGAACTGGGATAGTTGGGCAACTCATACCGGGATTCAGAAATTCAAAGATATCCATTAATTTCCAAATTTTCTTTATGGTTTCCACAAATGGTTGAATGGTGGTTGAAAGCCCTGAAGAGTTAGACGGTCTTAAATGAATATGTTTGTAGATATCTCCTAATAACAATGTTATGTGCCACAACTGGCAGTGAATGGAAAAGTGAAAGTGTGGTCACTCATGGCAAAGCTGAGCTTAGGTATAATTTGAAAGAAGGTAAGTGGCTGAATATAGTTACAATGAACAGGATTAATAGGTAATGTTGCCATGCTGTGGGCAACAAGAAAGGATTTTCACTTTCTTGAATGAAATGTTTGTTATATAATCATCTCCATTCTGTGCAACAGCTAGCATTTGAATATGCTAATTAGTAGAAACCAAAATATAAATACACATAGAGATCTTCTGACATTAGAGTTGAGACACTCTATCTCTTAAAGAGTTAAATTAATCTAAACATTCTTGTAACTAGAATTAATAAACAGCTGCATCAAGTATGTGCTGACAGGTAAGATTGCCAGTTTTTATTTTTACACCTGGTCAACAATGCCAACTCCTTCAGCCACGAAAGGCCCCCCTCATGCTATGGAACCTCTTCTACTGTGCAGAAGATGGGATTGAGAGGGAAATTACATAGTGAAGTCTTTGCTTACACGGTCTCCTTTGTTTGGTACAAATAAGGTATAGGAGACTTCCTGAGCCAATAAGGACTCTCTGTCCTGTGAGTTCACATGTGTGTGTTAGGAAGGTTGCCCAAGGATCCCTGGATCATCTATGAGGCAGAAGCATGATCTGCAGGCTAGAAGTCTAGATTTGGAGAATGGCAAAGTGAAGCTCTGCTCTCCAGGCAGATGTGCTGCAAGTTTTACAGGTTTGTCTGAGACATACACAGAATGATGGCAAATCAGAAGGCACACCTTCGTTAGATTCTCAACCCACCCAGCAGCAGTCGGGCAGGAGGTTAATGTTCTCCCAGTGCATTGTATAGTCACTGTACTCTATCATGCAGTTCTCAGATTATGTTTTCTGCCTGTTGGCTGTTCCTTCAGACACTGAGGAAATTTCATTCAATTCCTAATGGATGGTGATGGAATTTCAAAACACCAGCATGGTGCATTTGTGTAACATCCTCATTGATTTTAGTGAGAGAAGATACACACTGAGATAAGTTATATACCTACCAGTCCTTGAAGAATTAATTATTGGTGCATTGACAAAGATTAAAAGCAGGTTTAGTGAAGTGGACTTTTGTTTGAGTTAGTCAGTGACTTAGCTATGAAAGAATTAAAATAAATTCTTCCTGTTTTGTGGTTTAGATCATGTAGTGCTCACTCATTTTGACAGCCATGCATTTACATTAATTATTCTGCAGGAAATGGTCTTCATAAATATTATTTGGTAAGATTCTTTGTGACTAAAAGGCTGATCCACTCTTCCTTTCACTTTATGGCATATATATATCATGTGAATTGAAATGCTTGTAGGGTAAACTGTTATTCAATAAGGATAATAGATCTGTGTTAGTGAATTCCTCTCCTTTGGAGATGTGACAGCACTTTGCTGTTTTCAGATAACAATACTATTCTGTGTTACTACACTTCAATACCATCAACTATTTTTATACATCACAGCTGTCTGAGTCTCACAGGGCAGAGATTTTAAAATGTCCATTTCTGATCAATCCTTGACCCTTTTGCTCACACAGCTATCTGGGATATCAGTTAGAGCTATTTGACACAGTATTTGCTTGTGACAGGGATCTTGCTAGCAATATGCTCTATTGGTAATCATTTTTCAGTCTTAAAAACATTCATCTTTCTTCTGGGCCTAGGGTTTAAAGAGCCGCTTGAGTTCTAATTTATGCATCTTTCACATTACTGCAATCAGGTCCCGGTGTGGCAATTGTATTTTAATTGATCAGCATTATTAGTAATAAGAATAGATTTATGCAACTGTAAAGATCCAATCTTATTTTTAATGAGTGGCAAATCAGTTAGCCTGTGCAATGTAGCCTCTGGTCCCTGGATAGCTACTATTAGTCTCAAATTCATGAAGAAGAAAACCTTAAGCTCTTCTCTAATAAGTTTCCCCTTGTTTGTTCCATATCTGTGTATATGTTGATAGATAGATAGACAGACAGATAGATAAATAGATCTTCTGTAACTGTCATTGTTCTAAAGACCAAACATTACTGCCATATTCCTTAAATAATATTATCTATTTTCTCCACTTTTCTAATATAGTCCTGAACTGTTCATTTTAAATGCAGATTATTAGTGACAGTGACTGAGGAACAAACTGAAATTCACTGTCTGATGGGATGTCCATGTAAGCAGTCAAAAATCTGAACCAATAATTTTCAAAAAAGTCATGATATTTGACATTTACTTTCAGTCAGAAATGGATGAAAAATAAAAAAACAATATAAGGAAATGTGATGTGATTCAAAAAATCATGGAAAATATGTCTGAAAGAGATACTGGGTATTGTGTAGTCATTTGCAAAGGGAGTAGGGTATTTCTCTGCATGTAGGAGGATCAGCACTACTTTAACCACATCATCTGAACTTTCATTCAACCTTTCTTTTAGATTCATGACTGGTTTTGTACCCAGAAACATACTTTAATGAGAAGAATGTTGGAGAGAATTCCACTCTAAACTAAAAAAAAACAAACCAAAACCAACCAAAAACCCAAACCCAAACAAACCAACAAAACCAACAAAACAAAAGAAAAAACCCACCCCCCCAAAACAAAACAAACAAAACCCTTCCTAATGACATTACTAAGCAGAAAAAGTGAGCTTTGAATTCCTAGAAAGTATAACTTGCTATTGTCTCTGCAAGGTTTTCATGCACTGCCATCCGCTCTTTCAGGCCTCCTGTGAGCTCTGTAATGATTCTGGTTGAAGACTGGATAGGTGGGAGGTCAGTCAGATACCTGTGCCCCTCTTCTTTGTTTGAGGGTGCTCCAGGCCACTGACAACTATGAAAATGCATCTGAGATGCTGGTTGTCTTTTTACCTTCACTCAAGTTAGTCCTGTTGGGAGATATTTATGCAAAAATCCTGAAGTAAAGAAGACATAGGGAGAGATGACTGAAAGAGTTAATTTTTACCTTTTAAATGAGTTGTTGATCTTCTGTGTGAAGATAGCTAAATCAATATTGTGCCTGGAACTTCCCATAAATTCTCATGAATTTTCAGGGTAGTGAGTCTAGGAATACGTACTTGTGACTACCAGGCTGTTACTTGAACCTGAACATGTGGTATTGACTCTACTGACTGTACATTCTATTCTCTGCTCTCTCTTTTTACACTACAAGCTCTTCAACCAAGAAACAACCTCTGAGGATACATCTGCACAAAGGACCATATAACACAAGGTTAATCCTGGTCTCTAGCATTTTTTAAGTACAACTAATAAAAATATAGAAGGATTGGATAAGTTAAAGAAATAACAATAGTTCTACAGAATATATATTTACCAATGTACCAAGAGACATTGGCTCAGGTTGCCTAGAGAAGTGGTAGATGGAGGTTGCTGGAAACGTTCTAGGTCAGGCTGGATGGGGCTCTGAACAATCTGATCTAGTTGAAGATATCTCTGTTTAGGGTAGGGGAGTTGGACTAGACATTTGAAGGTCCCTTCCAACTCAAACTATTCTATGATTAATAAAGTTTATGTGAAGGAATGATCTATAAGAGACATGGGATCAGCGTAACCTTCATCTTAACATACTCTGACCAACACAACATATGACTTAGGAAGGAGCAATTCAGGACAGAAACTTACTTCTGCTTTGCAACTGACATAGAGCGAGGGATTAATATTTCAAAATTTGTTATTTTTTTTTTTACTTGAGTAAAATATACAGGCCACAAATTATTCTTACTTACAAAAAAAATCATTAATTGAAAAAAAAAATCATTTGTCATCTTTGTCATTTGCTAAGAGATTATGCCATTTGCTGTTGATAACAAACTAGAGTTTTCTGTGTTTTTTATTGACCTAAGACAGCTCAACCGAGATGCAACATCTGGTTGCTCAATGAGGTCTTGCATTTTACCCTGTTTTCCACCTGGGTGGATTAGAAGATATAGATCTAAACTTGACAAATGCCAACCAATCTTTCTGCATCTGAAAAGTTTCCAAACTCTATTGTAAGACTCCACAGCAATCAAGAGCACACAGAAGCAGCAAAAATATTGGTTTGGTGCTTTATACTGGCAGCAACAACACTTAACTCTAACTATTCTGCCTCAGATTCTGTTTGAGAAATATGCATGTAGAAGGTTATTAAAGTAATTGATTGTAGGAATATAAAATTAGTAGCAGTGTTAGCCTTACTCTCCTGGCTATATTGCAGTTCAGGTAATTAAATTCCACCTACCTAAAGTCTCTCATTCTTTCTTCACTTAAGCTAAAAATATTTATTCAGCTTCTAAGGAATGTGACTTCATTAGTGTTCCAGCTCCTTGTTAGGTGCTTTCTCTAAATAAAAGCATGCATAGAGTGTTGTTTGCATGGATATTTTCCTAAAATTATGATAATTATAAAATCATAATATTATTTTGATTGGAAAAGATCATCAAGTCCAAACCATTATCTAATTCTACCAAGTTTTCTGCTAAGCACGTTCCTTAGCACAGCATCTATGTCTCTCTTAAACACCTTGGGAGATGGTGATAAAGAAGTCTCGGTATGTCCACATGTGTCAGATTAAACATTATTTTGATCTTAAAAGAAGAAAAGACCGTGGGATGAGTTTCCCGGGAAAGCACAGAATTCCTTCTCACCAGATGTAGAAAATGGGGAACTTCTGTGCGTTTTTGTGCGAGAATGCTGTAATGCCTGCACTGACCACCTGGGGGCAGTTTGAGTATTTAGAAGTGAGCATTCAGTTGCTGGTTGGGTGGAAACGCAATAAAAATGCTTCGATGTTGTCAGTGAGGCAGTTGTGTCTGAACTGGAGGAGTAGAGTCTCCTATTTTGAAACTAAGGGAGAATAATTTTGCTATCTCCTCCATAAGTGCATTGATAAGGGAGGGATTATCTTGTAATTATGTCTTGCTGCAGATAGAAATCTATTTTAAAACCCTCCCTCCAAGCACCATTCTTAAGAATGCTTGATCATAGATGAAGCAACCTAGATCTCTTACTTTTGATTAAAGTGTTATGAAGCTGGTGAAAGGACCAATTTTGATGAAGAGTAACTTAAAAATATTAAATCAGAGCAAAATAATTTGTTCATAAATTGATCGTTTAATCTTTCAACTATTTGAAACTCCATTACTTCTGCTGCTGGTAAGAGCACAAAAATTATACTGGTGCTGTCATTTAAAATGGTTGATACTTAGGCTTTAAATAGCATATATATTTATGAGACCCCAGTTTCTATAGAGATTTAAGTTTCATTTTACGTATAAAGGATCAAGTTCACCATATCTTACTGCAAGTGTTGACCTAAATGCCTATTTTGGGATTATAGCCAATTTTATCAACAGGAAAAGGCAGAAACTGCATAGGTAAAATAAAATTGTAGTGGAAAGGCTGCTTTTAGAAATACTTGTTCTTCTGCACTATTGTCAAGAGACATAAACACAAGAGTATACTCCCAGAATTGTCAGGGTTGGAAGGCACCTCAAAGATCATCCAGTTCCAATCCCCCTGCCATGAGTAGTGATATCTCACACTAGACCAGGTTGCTCAGAGCCTCATCCAGCCTGGCCTCAAAAACTTTCAAGGATGTGTCTTCCACCACCTCCCTGGGCAACTTGTTCCAGTGTCTCATCACCCTCATGGTGAAGAAACTTTTCCTTATATCCAATCTGAATCTAGCTGCTTCCAGTTTTGCTCCATTCCCCCTAGTGCACGCAACATTTTAAAAGGTCCTTCATAGGTCAGTGTGCAATGCCTAAAAGAAAATATCTGAATTCTCATTTGCAAATAAAAGTTGGATTTATTTAAATACCTCCATTAAAACAAAAGAATTTTGCTTATATAAATCAGAGGAATTCATCTCTACAATGGCAATATAGTGTCTCCTGAGTGAAGCTGCTTTTGTGAAATACCTTTCCTTTCAAAAGTGCTAACAAAACCCAGGAGTCTGACCTGAAAAAATAATTTCAGACTCTTATCATAAGATTTAGGAAATTTTTGTTGTTGAAAACTCAGTGGCAATCTCTTCTGGGAAGTTGCTTAGCCCTGGACTTGGTTCCTTGAACTGAAATTTAATTTGACATTTGCATTTCTACTTGCAGCAATGCTCAAGAGCTATGTCTACCAATTTCAGTATACTTTTGTGTTACTGTAACGATATGGAAAAAAGGTCTTGAAGCATGTTAGGGTTCCTGGTTTGTAAACTAAACCTTATGCAGAGTTCTTTGCAGATTTAGAGCATATTATGCAACAATGTGTAATGTGTAATTGGATTAGTGGCAGTTTTATTTTGTCTTTGCAAACAGTGTTACTGTCAGATGCTATTGTTTAGGAATACTTCGGAAGATAAAGGTAATTCTATTAACTTTCCTTTCATGTCCATAATTTTCATGTGAATTTTTTATTCTCCTTTATTTTTGCCACAAGTAGATTGAAAACGTAGTAAATTGAGGCTTGAAGTTTTGAGGCTCAGCAAAGTTGCAATAAAACCTATTTTCTGTGGCTTCACTTTTATGTACCAAAGCAATCAACTTTATATTGCTGCTAGTATATATTTCACAGTTGACATACTTGATCTCTGAACCTCTGAATTCCAACAAAATCAACTTTTCATATTGTAATATAGAAACGCAATAAATATGAGAACTAATTGGCTTGAAAGAGTGCATTAGGAATATACTATCGGGTCATTAATCGGTGTCTGAGTTGCTGGTAATTCAAAAAATACTCTGATGGCTTGCAAACCACATATGAATAATAAAAAGAATGGAGACTAGACTGCTAAGATAGAAATATCATGCACTCACCATCATGACCTTTAAAATATAAGTCAACAATTTTAAGGCTTCCCTTATACCAATGATATATTTATTCCATCAGGACTATTTTAGAATCTCATATTGCTGACACTTCCCTGATTATGGTAGCTCTCTCTGGGGTACAGCTTCCTCATTATTTTAATTACTGTAGAGCAAAGTAAGCCTGTTCTTTGCATATACAGAAAACCTTGTATTTCATAAGTGAGCATTATTGCTTCTTCCAGATTAGCAGATGATGTTTGTTGAGTTTTTTGGATAATCTTTATTTTATGTTTCAATAGAAATTAACGTGATAATAGGATTCAAAGATTTTTCTACTTCTGTTCTTTTGATCTTTTTATTTATTCTTCTACACTTGAATTATTTGCCAAACATAAATGGTCAATGACTCGGTTGTGGGATTTCACGAGGCAGGAATTATAAAATATGCAGTTATTTTATACTTCCGGAAAGCCCCACCCACAACTGTCTATAAAATATTAGTTAAGGTTCAGAAATTCNCGGAACCAGAGGTGGGGTGGGGAGCAGAACAGTTTCACACCCCATTCAAACCTTCGGTGGGGCAGGGACTTGGGTGTGCCCCACCACAGTCAAAAACCCCCAAAATTCCCTTGGGTAACAGGGATACAGGTAAAGTTTTTGTCATCTTGGTGTGTAAACTGAGTAATTAATTTCTAACCTTGCTCTTTCCATAAAATTTATGCAGGCAAAAATGTTATGCCTTTTTGGACAATATCACACCTTTTTTAAGACAAGTAATTTGTATTTTATAAAAAATGCAGAGTGAGAGTGTTCAAGATGCTTTAACAATAGATTTCTTACTTTTCTCATCAAAATTATTTCACATTTTTCCTTCACTAAAAATTCCACCTTTTTTGGGGTGGGTTGGTTGGTTCGGTTTTGTTTGTTTTGTTGTAGTTTTTTAGGAAAAAAAAAATCTCTAATATTTTGTTTTACTGCTGTAAAATTGCATTGCCTAACAAATGCAAACCAAAATTTAGCATGTGTTTTATTAGGTTCCATATTCTCTGGAGTTCTTACAGGATTTTGCACTTTCAAGGATACTTAGCTGCACTAAAATTGAGTCCATATTGTGCTTGGTGGTAGTTTTCATCCTTATGTCTCTAAGTTACAATGCAAATAAGAGAGTAAGGATGAAAAACAAAGAGTTGAAAAGAGATTTATAAGGATGTGAAAGAGCTCAGTGGGTCTGCTTCTGTGTGTTTGGGCACAAGGATACTCACCAGCGCCTCTGTTTGGGCAGAAGACACCAGTGCTGAACATCACAGCATCATAGACTCAGTCAGGGTTGGAAGGGACAACTATGATAACCTAGTTCCAACACCCTGCCATGGGCAGGGACACCTCACACTAGATCAGGCTGTCTAAAGCCTCATCCAGCCTGGCCTTAAACACCTCCAGGCATGGGGCTTCCACCACCTCCCTAGCCAACCCATTCCAGGGTCTTACCACCCTCATGGTGAAGAAGATGTACCATCCCTTCCTGCTCCCTAGTTTCTACAGAAACAAAGCCACTTACTTAACTAAAGTTAGAATAAATGGTATTTTGTAACACCCACAGGAGAAAATTCAGTGGTAGGATGCTGCAAAATATGCCAGTTTTAAGATACAAGTGTAATTTAGGAGACTAAGGAAATGAAACTTATTACCACAACTGATTACCAGGGCCCTAGGTCCTCAAGGGCATGGCTGATCTTCTGTCTTTATTTTAGCCTTTAAATAGGCTGATTAAATGGTTATGATCAGTCACAAATAGAAACTTAATAGATATAGTGTGACTAGGAATTGGTATCAGAAAGGCCCATCATGCACTTTTTTTCCAGCACTGCTATAAAGCTACATATTTCCCCTCCTAACTGTGCTCAGAAAATAACTATTATTTTATCCTACTGTGATAGCACTAACAATACACTAATAATTGACATGACAAATAAGAAGACACAGTCTGAGAGCTCAGCCTTGCAATGTGTCCAGGTTGTAGGAAAAATCATATCACCACTGATGTTTTGTAAGAGGGATATTAGTTGTCCTTGCTGACTTTCTACCTACTATTACTAGTCAGTATCTTCTTTCACTGCAGCTGGAGTGGTCATTTGGAAATGTGAAAGAAAACAGTAGCTTTACACAACAATGGATTTTCTATTACTATGTTTGAAATAAGTTCTTGTAGGTAAGACTAAATTTTATGAAATAAAGATTTATGAAGATTTGTAAAAGATCTTAAAAGTGAAGACTTTATTGTTTGCTTTATTTGTTGGGATTTTGTTTTGGGAGTTGGAATGGACTAGCATATTGATTCAAAATTAGCAGGCAATGTTAAAAGGAAAAGAAAAAGGAATGAGACTTCAGTGTAAATACCAAAGTGGTAATTATTCTCAAAGCATATTTATTTTCGAAGATGATAAAGGCATTTATACAAAGTTGGCACTAATCAGTGATTGCATGTAAGCTCTCAACATGATACAGCTTAGAGGTAAACAAAATTGCAGCGTAAAGTAAAATCAGACAAAGTTTTAGAGTAAGACAAGACAGGGTGAGTAGGAAAATATGCTAAATCCTTTAAAAATAATGTAGCTTGTAAACCCACAAGGACTGAGTTTTGGCTAAGAGCCATTTGTAGCTCTCCACTAAGACAGTGTTACTCCATCAATTTTGCTGGACCATGCAAGTAACTCAGTTCATTTTCAAAGAGATAAAACTGGTAAAGCCATTAGGAGATTTTAAAAAAATAATTAAAATTAAAAAAAAATAATAATCCCAGGATTTTGGCATTCTGATTTTGATTCAATTGGGAAATGTATGTCTGGAGAAGAAAAGGTCTTCTACAAGTTTAAAATCTGCCACTTTTTAGAAATAAGTGTATAATGCTGTCACTGTTTTTCTAATAAAACCACTGTATCAAATGAGGGCAGAGGAGGTACACTTATGCTGCAAAGTGAATGAGAGAAGAGTTCATCTCTGTTCATTGGCTTTGTAAAGTATAACAAATACCCCATAAATAAACAAGAACAGAAAAATAAAGTCTCAAGGTCTTAATAGATGGTTTACATTAGGCTGTGTAGTTCTCTTTTTTAAACCTGAATCTATTTTTCATCAGCAAAATTCTGTAGAGTGAGGCAGATCATCCATCAGTGAAATGCTCATCAGACGTGAAACAATTAGAGAGTGACTGTTGTCCTGAAATAATGAAGCACTGATTGTATGCATCCGTAGGTGAATAATGAAATAGAAAAAGAAGAGACATTGGAAAATAAAAATGGGTAAAGAAAGAAGAAAATGTTTCAGTGTACAGCTCAAAACTACATTTTGCTTTATGAGCAGCTACTGTGTGAAAGCAAAAGAACGACTGCATGTCATTGTAATGTTTCTTTCTTGTCCTTCATATGATGTGAAACTTACTCTTCCAAAGCATTTCTTATTATTGGTACTGTGTATTGGTTCTGCAATACAAACCTGCAATGACAACTGTATGCAACTTGAACTCAGGTATATATAGAGAGTCAAGTAGTTTCATCGTCAGTACAGTTAGAGATCTGGAAACAGGAGTACTCCTCATTCTCTTTAAACTCCTCTTTCACACAGTGTTCTATTCTGACACAAAAATAACATGATAACTTAATGTTGAGGAGAAACTGTGAAAACTACCTGTGATAGTTACCAGTACTGTCCCTGTTTTCCTCCTTTTGTTCTAAATAGATTTTAGTTCCTTCTCTTTTCTTCTTATTTTTTTTTCCTACTTAAATGAGATATTTGAGTATCAAATGGACCCCATGAACCAAAGATTTAGAAATGAGGAGAAAAATATTTAAGTTTGAAATTCCTTGTATTTTCTAGGATCAAAGTAGGTCAGAGATGTGGTCAGCCAATACAATTGATTATAGCAGATATTTTAAGGGAACTGTTGAGAGTAAGGGGAGATATTTATTAGAGGAGGTGGAGGTATAACAGCTAGTTTTAGGATTAAATAAGAAGTGTTATCTGCTATTACTCAAAACTGATAACTTAAAAAAAAGACCAAGAGTAAACTGAAAGGTCAGGTTAATGGGATGAATGCTGCTAATTGCACTGAATTGAAGGTCTGCTGATGTAAGTACAAGTGCATTTTTATATTCACTTCACAATGCCCAGTATAATATGAAACAGCTTAATTATTTATAAATAAAAACACAGGAACAACACAATTTTGCTTCTCAAAAGTTAAAGTCTTTCCTTTTGTACCACGTCTGTTGAGATGTACACTCATTGGCTGCTTGCTTATGGATGAAAACATGCTCTGACGACCCACCAGTGATTTTGTTAAATGAAGAAACATTCTCACATGTGAGAATAATCAGGTGAAATTAAATATGGTTTGAATTCTGGAAGATTAAGATACTTACAGGGAAAAACATTTATTCTAGACACATAGAGATTTTTTTATAAGGAACATAAATGCCCGTCTTAACTTTATTGCCATAACTTGCACAGTCTTGACACCGATGCTAGACAAGGTCTCAGATTTTTTGTTTGTTTATTTGTTATGAAGTGATATATACTTTTTACAATTTTTTTTCCCCTTCCTTTGGATCTGGAAACTACCCACAGTCACATCTTGTACCAGCTGGTATGAACTTTGTTGATGCTGGAAGGATTTACTTCCTTAGCTCTCTGGTGGGTGGTTACTAATACACATTAGTGAGTTATCTACATAATATAAAAGTACATGATTAAAGCAGCTTAGGATTAAGCTTTTGATGTCATTAACACTTCTCATTTACACTGTAGTTTTATGCTGCATTAAGTTTTCATTGATAGTGTGCTGCTTGCCTTTTTCATAAGAAGATTGGTAGGATTTTTGGCCTATTGCCAGAAGTTTGAACTAAAGCTGGCGAGAACACTCTTTCTGACCACCATGAGAATCAGGATCAAGTGATTTCGAATGTGGTGAATGCGTTTTCTCTGCTGATCTGTTACATCACTTATTTGTACATCTTTTTCCTCTGCTGTACAAAAAGGAAGCTAACACTGCCATATCTCAGAGAGATATGCAGCAGGTCATGCATTCATATAAAGTAGAGATGATATATATCCTGACTTGATTATAATTATTCTACTGTTCTATGGCTTGTAACTATAGTGACCTGAAAACCGTCAAAAAGAGACTGAAGTGGGGTTTCTTAAAGAATTATCTTGTGTTTTGCATGCTTCATTTGTTGCACCTAGGTTTGTACACCACTATTCTGGGCAGTCTGATTTAGTAGCAGGTGTCCCTGATTACTGATTAGACAACATGACATTTGAATGGCACCTTCTAATTCAAAGAAATCTAGGAATCCATGAATCTGGNATTAGCCTTAAACCAGCACAGGAAAAGGTGCACACTGTCTATCCTTACCTGGAGTTTGGAAGTACTCAATCACATATTCATCATCTAACTGGATAAGGTCAAAATCATACCTCTGAGCAGTAAATGCAGCTATCAGTTAAGAACTTCTATCACTGCAAAGTGATCAGAAACACCACCGAAGAGAGGCTACTTTGTCCCTTCCTTTTTTTGTGATGTTTTTCTTGTTTGTTTTACCTCCTGCAAGCCTGAAATGGAAACATGTAGTTCAGAAAAAAATAAGGTTAAACAGAAAGCCTCATTTGTTTACATTTCCAAAATAGAAACTAGTTTACAAGTAATTTATTTAAAAGAAACCTAGGCTTCTCTATTTCAGAAGGTTTCTGGGATTTGGTTTTTGGTTGGTTTTGTTTTTTTTTTTTAATTGTGTTTTGCTGTTTGTTGTTTGTTTTTGTTTTTTTTAATTGTTAATTGTTGTTGTTTGTTTGTTTTTTTTAATGTTAGTAGACCAGAGACTACCTTAACTTTTGCAAGAAACCATAGGGATCACACCCACCAATTCTTGCTCAGGAAAAAACCCAAACTTTTAATCATGTATTGCGAGATATACTCTGACAAAAGCAAGATGTTTTGATGCTTCTATGCCCACGTGTATCATTTCTGCTGTGGACAGCTGGAGCTAGTTTTTGTCATCTGAAAATGCCTCTGTGGGATTCTGCTCAAAATTTCCCATGGAACTCATACACAGCATCTTCTAATACTGTTCAATTAGGACCATGTTAAGTGGCTTTTGTAAATTAAAAAGTCATTTATGGACCTTTTTTAGTCCTTTTTTCTCCTTTCCTCTACTCCAGATAATTGAATGTTGAGATATATACAAAGAAATACAAAAGCAAAACATGTCAGGATAGTATTTCCAAACAGTATTAATTGCCATTGCAAGGGCTTTTTAACCATTTTGAAAGAGGATGAAGAGAATATTCCACTTCTAAAATTACATTCCAAGATAAAATAGCTGCCTTTTTGCAATAACTTACAATCACATTATCTTTATGGTTGTATATTATAATAACTTAATGGAGCAGAAATGCATTTCAGATGGACAGATAAAGACCGTGAAAATTAGAGAGAGGAGAAGTAAAATGTCTTTGACTAGAGAACGTAGTGCACAGAAAGATAGAGTGGCCACGAATATTGTTGTAAGTAGTGGGGTTTATTTACTTATATTTTCTTCCATATTCCAAGTTTCACATGTGACTTTTCAAAGCCACAAGTTAGGTAAGGGCAGTATGAGCTTTTAGTTACTTGTTCCCTGTTTGTTTTCACTCAGAAAGACTGAATGAAAGAATGAAAGAATGATAAGGAGTTTATTATTTTTTTCTTTTAAAAATTTATTTCTTCATTTTAAAAAATATTATCTATTTATTTATTTATCGTGTCATTAGATCTTTAGTTTTTGCCAAAGTTATTTACAAGATAAGCAGTTACAACATCAAATTAACATCATCTCTTCGAGGATGAATCTGTTAAGGTTGTTGTCAGATCTTGGAAGTGCCATACCAGGGAGGAAAGAAAAGGAATATGAAAAAAGTAAATGTCATAAATTATTTTAATAATCTAAAATATGGTAGAAGAGTAAAGGGAAAAGAATATCCTAATAGCTCTGTTACAGCTGCAACTACGAATCTCTACCACACGATGAGGTAGTAAACTCATTAGGTTGCCTACAGAGATGTATCTGAACACAATCTTTAGACAAGGTAGCAGATAAATGCTGAAAAGTCAAATAGTTTGCACAAAATCACAAATTCAATAGGAAATAGTTGTCACAGGAAAGATCTAATTTCGATCTTATACAAATCAAATAGAAAAGCAAAGCTAGGTTTCCTGAATTTCTCTCTAGAATTCCACTAATTTATATCTCTGAGCATTTATTAATTGTTATATGTAGAACAGTGTCTGCATTTATTGCCACCAAGTCTCAAAACTCTAAGCATATATCATTATATTTATGCCAACAGCAAAGTTGAATAATTGTACAGTATATTCACTTTGAAAACTCCTTTGTAACAATATCATGAGGTACTTGCAATTTCATCCCCTTGAGAAATTTGTGATACTCCCACTGACACCGGGTTTTACTATTAAATTATAGACCTCAATAATCAGCTATTAACTCTAAAATCTCTTTGCTATTTTGACCATTGAATAAGAAAAAAATTGCCATAGGATACGTATGAGATGATTTGATTTATTTATGGGAAGGAATAGGTCATGCGAAAGAAAACCCAAATCATGTCATATGTTACTCTTTAAGATGTGCAGTTTGAATAATTATGATACTTCCTCTCGTGGTGAACAATGCTAAGCTACATGCTGTGATTAGGACAGTAGCCACACAACTGTTCATGGGTTACAAATACTTTCTCGTGTGATTTGTAGTGTGTATTCTAGGGCTTGGTTGTGCTTGAAGGCAATCTGAAAAAAGCATTATTTTTCCCAAATTTTCTGTTAGACAGACCAGTCCTCCTGCATTTAAAAAATCTGAGGAATAAAACATTAAGAAAGGAACAAATATCAACTGAATTTTACCTCAGAAGTGGTAACTTTGAGAAAAATGTATACTTACAATAAGGAGTTGTCTTTACATTGACAGGTCTCAGTTAACACCTGAATTACAGGTCTGAGAAGCATATTAAGCATATTGTGCTGCATGAAGCATCAAGAGATGGTCATTGGGGACTTTGGATGAAATACACTCTGAATTACCTTGAATGACTATGGCAAAGTTGCATTCCTTCCAACAGTGTGACACATTTAGATTCAACCACTAGGTACAGAGGAAGATTTCAGACTTTATTTCAGGAGTTTACTACACAAGCCAGTGTGCAAACGTCATCAACAAGAAAACTAATTAAAGCAGCTAACCTGTTGTCTGCAGGAGGGTTGGACTAGATGACCTTTAAAGGTTCCCTTTAACCCAAACTATTCTATGATTAACTTGTTTCCTGTGATTCCAAACACTTAGCAGTGATAAGGAATTAAAAAGTGTTATGTGAGATTTGAAAATGAAACAGTAAATGAGAAAAAATCATTTCAGAGGCTCGAGGGTCTAGATTAGGTCTCCTGTGGAAAGCCTGTGCCTTACTCTTGATACTGAGAAAAATTAGACTTATTACAAAGAAAGGAAGTTGGTGCAAAATTTCTAATCCAGAGAACAATGTCAAAACAATAACAAGTTTAACCTTCTTGTGAAAAGGTAAATATTCTTAAAAGACAAAGAACCTCACATGTACAATGAAGGTTATGTAGGCTTAGGATTTGTCTGCTGGTAGCTTTTGGTTTGTATATACTTGGATGGTCTGATTTGCTAGCAGAAATAATACTCATTTAAATATATAGTGGAAAAAATATTTATAACTAACAAGATATCTTTCCTGTCACTGAAAGGACATAATAACCTCCCTTACCTAGCATGGGTTCAAGCCACAAGAGAAACTGAAACAAATTTTACAAAAGACAACTATAAAATACTGGAGTAAGTGAATAGTGACTGCTGTGAGATTTTTATAACGTCAATGTTGACAATCCCCTGGGAATTTGCTCTGGTATAAGAAGGCAGTTTTTGCAAACACTGTTTGTTTTGGTTTGGTTTGTTTGGTTGGTTGGTTTTGGGTTTGTTTTCCAGAGGAACTACACTTGAACAAGGACAATATTTTGGGGAGTGTCAGGAGATGCTGCACACAAACATGCTTACATAAACTCAGACATACACATTTTCCTAAGAAATTATACTTATGAAATTGCAATGAAATGGAAAAGAGTAAAATGCATCTATGTATTACAAGAAACAGCCATAATTAATGAATGGAAACATTGTTTTGCTGTGGCCCTAGCTCATTGCCTGATGCTGCTGGCAGCTGAAAAATTACTTGAGTTTCTCACCTCTAGTGTTGAGAGGAAAGAAGACCAGAGGAGCAAAGGGGTTTGCTGAAAGGTGCAGTTAAGACCCTAAACAAGTGAGTAATTCTGCTCATTTACACTTTCCTGATGACTCCAGAAAATTGTTATTCAGTTCCTTCATGGTTATAAAGAAAATCAATTGCTCATTGCAATATTTTAAGTGAATACTATATGTAGTCCTAACGGGGTTTTGCTCAAGTTGTTTTTTTTTTGTTTGGTTTTTTTTTTTTTTTTGGGGGGGGGGGGTTTTTTTTTTTTTTTTTTTTTTTTTTTTTAAATTTTTTTTTAAAAAATGTTACATTTTTTTTTTTTGTTGTTTTTTCTGGTGTTTGGTTTAGGTTTTTTTTTTTTTTTTGGTTTTTTTTTTTTTTTTGGGGGGGGGGGTTGTTTGTTTCTGTTTTTTTCTTCATTTAAAGATTCATTGCTAAATAATGTCACATTTTCTATTTCAGTAGCTTATAAAAGACAGAGTACAAAATGTAGTGAAGAATGAGAATTAGCTTAATGCAGGAATTGGCTATTCCTCGGCAGAATTTGTTAATATCCTTTCTATGATACAAAGTACTTGAAATCCATATCAATAAAGATTACATTTCTTCTGTGAAAACTATTAGAAGTCTCACTCTGTGGTGGATGACCAGAGCAGGGAATTGGGGGGTGGGATTAATTTAATCTTTTTGTTGGTTATATCTAATATATTTATCTGCAGCTGAGCTGACTATTTAGGCTTCCACTATGGTCAATGTAATCTAATCAATACAGTCATTAGAGTTTAATGTGATTAATTTGGACAAATGTGTTTACTTTAGAGTGAAATAAACTTTTCAGACTTCAATTCTGTTAAGTTTATTGACTAATCCTCCACTGACTCGAAAAAGAAATTCAGAGTAATTTGGTCAGATGTCTCTACATTGAAGAAATCCATGGGCAGTTAAATGAACCCCAGAGTCTGTAATGCTCATAATGACAGAGATCATAATCAGGCAGATCTTTTGAATTGCAAAGTAAGGATTTTTCCTTTTGAATTGTGCTAGTTCAAGCATTGTAAATAATCAGTAGCAGGAAAAAAACACAAAATGCAAAACCTCATAAAACCCTGTACAGCGCACGTACAGATTTCCTCTGAAGTACTTAACTTTGACTTGTGCATAAATTGAATGCTTCTTGGAATAAAAGATTTGAAAAGTTTCACCACAGGCTACTCCTCCCTACTTCTAACAGGCATCCCTATTTCTTATGAAATAGAAATGGCTGTAAGCAGTCTGTGCTTAGCAGGAGATAGAAAGAAAGTTTTGCCAGGGTCATATTCCCAAGATAAAACTTGCCCCAGATTCCTGTAATTTCTTTTAACAAAGGATGCTACAATGTAAGTCCCCAAAAGATCATTCTTGTGTTTATTTTCTGTTATTTTTCTTCTCAATCTATGCCCTCTGTTACAAGAAACGCTTGGTCTTGCCACATATTTTTTTTCCATGTTACTATATGTCTGTTGTCTCTTCTAGCTGAAGACTCTCAAACTCCTTAACCTCTCCTAGTGTGGGAATCATCTTGCAACTTTGATTATGGGTTACCTTTCTCTATATCATTTTTTACAGTTTAATTATATTCTTTGCAATAACATAGCCACACATATCTCTGCCACTTCCATTCTACAAGACCTTTTCAAACACATATCTCACTTATGACCAAACACCTGAATAACAGCTATTTCTTTAGAAACCAATTCCATATTTCCTAACAGAAGGTCCTGCTTGTGGCAAAGAAAATTGCCTTTGTGGTTTACAGATTTCTAAGTTAGCTGGGTCTGTACAGAATCTGATCTCTTCCTCCCAAGGCTCAAGCTCCCATAAACACATCTGAGCACAGACTGTGTTGCCGATTCCTTTCCTGAGGTAATCTCTTTCTGTAGACCTTGAAAACAGTGTAAGAGCTGCCCAAGCTTCCATCAGAAAGTGCAGTAAGACCAGCTTTTAAATAAGGATTTGCTTCTCTGGCTACAGGAAAAAGTGAAGAAAACAGTTTCAGGAGTTCCCCGATTTACTCAACACAGGAAGCAGAATTCCTCTATTCCTCTCGGGTCTGTCAAAAAATTGAACAAAACTTATGCATTAATTTCCCTTTTCAGACCATCCTAGGGTTTGTTCAGTGACTCTGGTGGAAAACATCCTCATAAATCCACTTAGACATCTTTTCTGATAAACAATGAGCTTCTTTGGCTTAGAGCATTTAAAAGTGTTTTCATAGGTCTTTTTCTGTCCCTTGGATCTTCAGCTCTTCTTCATACTTCTGTGTTCCTGATTTTTCTTAGACAGAGGTGTTGAAAACAGTGTCACACCTGTTAGAACCTATCTGTCTCACCAGTATAGAAGATTGCACAAATAGGCCCTACTACACATTTTCTATTACAAAATGAAGGATTCAACTCATTTCTATGATTTTAATCATTAAGTGTTATTCTACAACACAAATCAAAGTATTTAGTCTTAATTTTATAAGGAAGATGAAAAAAATGCAAAATAGAAGTAAAAGCCTGACTTTTAAAATGTCAATCTCATGTTAGAGGTATCAAGCAATCTAGACTGATTTTATTGAAAGAATAGAAAAAAAAAATGTAAAGATGTGACCTTTCAAATGAAATGGAAATGTAATATTGTAATAATTATTATATAACTAGGAAAAAATAATTTCTTTTCTTCTCAGTATCTTTGTCTTTATTTCCTTCAGTGTGAAGGTTCCTCCTAAAAGGTGTTTATCTTTATTAATTTTATTTCATAGGTATGTGATCTCTGTTTAACACATACATACATAGAATCCTAGAATCCTAGAAGGGTAAGGTTGGAAGAGACCTTAAAGATCATCTAGTTCCAACCCCCTGCCATAGTCAGGGACACCTTCCACTAGTACAGGTCACTCAAGGCCTCGTCCAACCTGGCCTTGAACACCTCCAGGGAGGGAGCAGACACAACCTCCCTGGGCAACCGGTGCCAGTGCCTCACCACCCTCACTGTAAAAAACTTCCTCCTAACATCCAGTTTAAATCTCCCCTCTGCCAGTTCGAACCCATAGCCCCTTGTCCTGTCATTACAAGACCTTGTAAATAATCCCTCCCCAACCTTCCTGTAGGCCCCCTTCAGATACTGGAAGGCTACTATAAGGTCTCCTCGAAGCCTGCTCTTCTCCAGGCTGAAAAGCCTCAACTCTCTCAGCCTGTCCTCATAGCAGAGCTGCTCCATCATGATATACTACCGTGCTTTGTAACAAACTTGGACTTAGCCTGACCCACTCCGCCTCTTGCCTATCTCATTCATCTGCTTAGCTGCCTTCTTATCTCTTTGTATGATTTTTTCCAAGGACCTGGGATGAGTTCTTCAAAACCTTGTGTTTAATGGCCACCTCTCTGAGTATCACGCAAGATTAACCTTATTGGATACAAATGCAGTATGTTCCTATCACAGAATATAATTAGCCCATTAAACTGTTTAGAAGATATTGCTCCAGAGTTAGTTTTACAGTGTCTGTTCATTTCCCCCTGCTTTAGTACTCCTGCATTATAATTGCCATAGCTAACAATAAGCAACTGGTAGACAAAACCCTTGGTCTGACATTGACATTCAGAAGCAAGGAGATAGCAACAATGATCAGTAATTGCATGCTTTGCCTCTTTTTGCCTGCATTTTATTTATATTTTTACCTTGAAGAATCTTAATTGTCCATCTGCCAATTTCATAACAGCTGACATCTACTTAAGTGAGACACACTATCAATCTTTGCTGGGAACAGTGGTTTGAAAGTGCACTGAAAATAAAAAGGATCAGAGGATGGGTTGTCATGTTACCTAGGTTTTCAGCTCTCATTTATGTCCCATCTTGATTCAGCTTCAGTTTGGGGGAGGGGAATAGGAGTAGCACTGCTTTAAAAGTCATAACCTTTGGAATGAAAACAAGTTCCCGGCACAAACTGAGCAATAAAAAAGCAATCATATCACCAGGCTGCTGGCTCTTATTATTTTAGCATCAGTGTGATGGGCTTTAAAAGCTTTAGACATGCTGGGAAAGTTAAATACACGTGTTCCATTTAAAACTGACCAGCATTTAAATACATAGACACCTGCCACGACAAGCAGTCAAGGGATTGCTCTTTCATTTTATAAATGGAATAAAAGTGCTCAGTAGAATGGTGTGACATCTGTGTGGATGTTTGTTTAGTTGCTACTGGTGTACTTAATGTAAGGGATTTAGAGTATTAGGCTTAGACAGCATACTGCAGACTCCACTTCCCCGCAGTGACTTGTCTATTCAATGCAAGATTTAAGTAGTTGAACAAAGTGGTCCTTTTGCCTAGCATGAAATAAAGAAGTGTGTAGGGGTAAGGTGAATTCTGTTCTCCTTTTGCCTTCCTACAAGAAAACGACAAGCATTATTAGCAGCATCTGCCCTACACTGAATGCACTCGAGATATCGGCACTAAGGTTCGGGTGAGGGGTGGGAGGAGGAAATACTCTTGTTTACTGGGAAAATGGAAAAAAAATTTCTATTTATCTGAGGGTTTCAGATAAACCAATAGAAATATTGGTCTATATTTAATTTTGGGATAACTTAATCCTTTTAAATGCTTACATTTATGTTAGCTTTGAACTGAAAACATGCAGTGTATGGAAACAAGTCAATATTTTGAAAATACAAAAACCAAATATTCCGATTTTCCAAACACATTTTCCCTTGAACTCACAAAACTGCAATGCCCTCCCCATCCTGTCCCCTGTGGCTTGAATTTGAACATAGTTTTAGCTTTCCCAAATGTGCTTATGGATGGAGAGATTTTTAACTGCTTGCTGAAAATATTTTGGTTTTGTTGAGATTTTTTTTTTTCCCCCATGATGGAATGAAGACAGATTATTGCTAGACAGATTATTATCAGTTGAAAACTCCAAACACTGCTAGGAATTTCTGACAGCTTTCCAGTCACCTGGGATTCCATCACAGAAATGTGAGAGAAGATGGCATCAGATGTTGCAAGCCACCGAGGGTACCCTAGAGGAAGGTCACCTTCTGAATGTTTTAATCTGCTTCCTCAGTATGAAAATTTGCATGGAAGTAAAAATCGTGCTCTAGCTCCTGTCAGTGGATCCAAGTTACAAGAATCACCAGATCCATGGAATGGGTGGGGAGGCACTGTTTTTATTAAGGTGTTTGTCTTCTGAAGTAACTGCTGCTTGTACTGAAGCCCTACTTCCCAAAAAGCAGCTAGAAATTGCCTACTGGTAGGAAGTAGAGAATAAATACTTTTTTCTTTTGTTTCCATACACAGCTTTTGCTTTTCTTTATTAAATTGTCTTCATCTTGTCACATGAGGTTTTCACTTTTATTTCTTATCCTGCCCTGCTGAGGAAGGGGAGGGAGAGAGCAGATTGGTGGGTGTGGGGCAGCCACTCATGGTCAACCCATCACAACTTCAGACAAAATAGAAACATGAAATTGTAATTCTGTGTCAGCCCAGTGTTTATCCAGTTAGGAAACTGAAATGAGACAAATGTGAAGAAATTCTCAATGTGCTAATATTTCATCTACAAAGGCCTTTTGAATTCTAAATTGCTAACAGAAAATCATATGTATAGCCTTGTCAGTTCATGATAGCCCATGACACACTATCACTAGCTCTTCAGGCAGACTGACTGCAATGGGTGCCAGTTGTGCTGCTATAACACCATCCAACCTGTTATGTATTCCATTGTAATCTTAGCAGGATAAGTCAGTTTATGACCCACAACTAGATGGCTCATGCCTGATCCCACAGATTGAATTTACAAGAATTGTGTGAGGAACTTGTGTAAGGAGGTAACAAAGGTATTCAGCAAATTGGCTCTTATGACATTGATGTTCACAGAGGCTCAGGACTCTGTGTTCTGTGTCTAGGACCTGCTAAAGAACATCCTCAGGGTCTAAAAAAACCAAGTGAATAGGTGTCAATCTGCATCTCTAACAGCAAAGAAACATAGCAAAGCCTGAATAGAGACCATGATTTCTATATTATTAAGTATTCAGCTGTATGGATATAAATGTGGTGACAGATGGGTTCTGGATCAAAGAATTTTGTATATTAATAAGAGGTAAATCCAGGGTTCAAAGACTTCTGGGTCAAATTTTATCTTAAAACATTCCTTTTGAATTTGTTACTGAATATATTTGTGCCAATCTGAACTTTGTCTTTTAAACTCAGCCAGCACTCCTTTTAATTATTTGTTGTTTTTCAGTTCTATCTTCAGGAAAAAAAATGCTTGAATGGGAGCTTATATTCTATGGCTCTGCCTTCTCTGAATATCTTCTATGTATGTTGCCTTCCTATCCCAGCCCCCACCTCCTTTTTAACAAGCCATAGAAAACATTTTTTCTCATCTTCTTTCAAGTGCAAAATTTTACTTATAGCATATTTGTTTATTCAATTTACACTCTGTAATCGTACAGAGCCAGAGTGAGATGTAATATAATGTAGTGTGGACTTGGTAATTGCATTCTTGTGGAGGCCTAGAGATTTTTCAACATGAAAGCCAAGAACAGTACAAGGTAAAAGTGTTCTTGTACTTCTGTATAAATATACACCCTTAAATTTAATGAAATTAGTACAAAAGTGTTATCTGAGAACAGAAAGCATAACAGTAAAAAAAAAAAAAAAAAAAAAAAGGCAGAGAGGCAAAGTCCCCAGGCCTGATTCAAAGCCACAGAAATTAATGAAAAGACTTCTGTGTGCATTGGAGCAGGCTGTAACCTTGTGAATAGCTATGAGGTATCTTTAATGCTGCCAGCACAGCTGCAAGAAGAACACACACAAAAAAGTAAATGATGAAGAGAGAATATTTTCAGGCTGGCATCTGGGTCTTTTGACTGTCATTTCAAAAAGGAGATGGGAGGAGGCTTGCAAAATGCTATGATAATTGGCCTCTTCCTGCCCCATTGAAGACCATCTCATGGCTTGAGAAGTCAAATTTTCCTCATTTATTTTTTTCTTAATTTTATTGCAATTTCTATTCAAATGATTGCAAGTGGCACCAACAACAGAACACAAGACCTCTGGCTCTAGAAATAGAGGTTGTGTCCCAAAGGGCAAAGCAGCCTCTCTTGTAGCTCATCCAAAAATATAAAAATAAAAATAAAAATAAAAATAAAAATAAAAATAAAAATAAAAATAAAAATAAAAATAAAAATAAAAATAAAAATAAAAATGGAATGCTCTCATGAACACAGCCTGTTGATTTGTACAAGTAAATTTCTCAGCCCAGCTTTTCTTACATGTAGCTGGTAGCTTGCAAAAAAAAAAAATAGGTATTTAGTCCCTATTGAGACTAGAGCAGGA
>WBNM01014593.1:0-40488 GCA_013399055.1 Ramphastos sulfuratus | reverse complement strand
AAAAAAAAAAAAAAAAAAAAAAAAAGGCAGAGAGGCACAGTCCCCAGGCCTGATTCAAAGCCACAGAAATTAATGAAAAGACTTCTGTGTGCATTGGAGCAGGCTGTAACCTTGTGAATAGCTATGAGGTATCTTTAATGCTGCCAGCACAGCTGCAAGAAGAACACACACAAAAAAGTAAATGATGAAGAGAGAATATTTTCAGGCTGGCATCTGGGTCTTTTGACTGTCATTTCAAAAAGGAGATGGGAGGAGGCTTGCAAAATGCTATGATAATTGGCCTCTTCCTGCCCCATTGAAGACCATCTCATGGCTTGAGAAGTCAAATTTTCCTCATTTATTTTTTTCTTAATTTTATTGCAATTTCTATTCAAATGATTGCAAGTGGCACCAACAACAGAACACAAGACCTCTGGCTCTAGAAATAGAGGTTGTGTCCCAAAGGGCAAAGCAGCCTCTCTTGTAGCTCATCCAAAAATAAAAAAATAAAAATAAAAATAAAAATAAAAATAAAAATAAAAATAAAAATAAAAATAAAAATAAAAATAAAAATAAAAATAAAAATAAAAATGGAATGCTCTCATGAACACAGCCTGTTGATTTGTACAAGTAAATTTCTCAGCCCAGCTTTTCTTACATGTAGCTGGTAGCTTGCAAAAAAAAAAATAGGTATTTAGTCCCTATTGAGACTAGAGCAGGAGCTCAGTCAAAAATGTTTGCATATGCCTACCACTTGACAGGTTACAACAAGGGGCATCATTTAAAACAATACAAAGTAGCTAGACATAAAGTATGTTACAATACAGTCTATACTTACACACCTCCTTTTCAATTATAAATGTCACAAGGAGGAATAATATAATTCAAATACTTTTTAAAAGTCTAAAATTTAACTCACTTAAATGATTTAAATTTAGATTAAATTGGATTACATTTCTAATTGAATTTCAAGATTTTAAGAGGTAATACCTTCATGTTAGAGGCACTGTGTCAACTGGTTTCTTTAATAGACATATGTTTTATAACTGTCTCACTGCTGTTTTAACTTAATTTGGTTTTATAACTTAAGTACTTTAGAATCTACAGTGGATGCATGTTATTCATCTTTCAAATTATTTTCTAAATGGTGTCAGCCCTTCAATCACATTTTTTAGCTGGCAGTTTTCTTAAAGAGTCAATGGAAACCTAAGTTATTCAAGGCGAGTATTAACTCTTGTTATATACTTGTATGTGATCTCTACAGCAGCACCATAATTTAAAATCAAACATCTTGCTCCACCACTCCATTCTTGCTTCCACTCTGTAACTAATATCAATATACTGGAAACTAAAGAGGAAGGCAGCTTGGACCCAATTGAGAGCATTAAGCAGAAAGTATCAGTACCGACAAAATTCTTCTAACTTGGTCCAAAAAATCTCTTCTATAACTGTTCCTTTGTATTCTTCATTTACAACATCCCTCCTGCCTGTCAAAATCTGTTTGCAAAATGTGTTCATCTATCTTTCTCTCCTGTTCTGCATTCTTTCCACATATGTCTAATTTCATGAAACAGCAAAAAGAATAATTCTTCTAGGACTAGAGTCAACAGAAAGGGCCACATCTTTTCGAAGAAAATCATTACTGTACACTTACTACACAGCAGGGTGATCTTAGAGTATCTTTTTCCACACTGTTCCTTCCCAAAGATGGTTCTTTATATCAGACAACGAAGCAGATCTATCTGAAGGCCAATGCCTGGGTGCCTTGACTAGCCATTTTCATAACTATACATAATTATTTTTTTCCCTTCAAATCCTTGATGCTATGATTAATTTTTATTTTCTGATCTGGAGGTGGGGTAATTGTACTCCTCATGCTGGCTGAAAAAAATCTCTATATTTTACAGTTCAATATCTGAAGCTATGCCTGATACCCTATAATGAGATGTAGCTTTTATTTTCTTTCCTCGTTCTGTGATTCTTTATCATCAGATGTTTATCAATAATACCACACAGTTTAATGAAAATTCTCCCTTTTCTCTTTCCCTCTTAATTAAAGTCTTACCTTAAATTTTCCTTTGCTTTTTAGAGTATAGATCAAGAAAAAGCTTATTCTTTGAGACTAGATCTACAAAAGATTGTCATTGTTTAAACCTATCTGCCAACAAAACACCACAGAGCTGATCATTCACTCCGCCTGACTGAAAATTCAACACATAGACAACAAAAAATAAANGATGCCCATTGGGTTAAGTTTGTTTTCCTGCCCTGCATCTATGCAAGTTATGATATACATCTCTTTCCCCAGGATGGTCATCTATATGAGCAGGGACCACTCTGGCAGCTAACACAGCTGCTGTCCATCTTTTGCAGTACATTCCAATGTTTAGAATACTGGGAAAGTATTTCACACTTCACCTGTGGGCCTTTAAGCTGAACTTGAACCTTGTGCTTTCCTACACCACTGTCCCTGATTAATGAAATTTGCTTCATCGATAAGCTGCTGATCGTTACATGTTGTATGGATTCAGACTCACAAAAACCCCCAGTGTTTATCTGTCAGATGCAGTTTGAGTTCTTGGCTAGGAGGATAAAGTACTCAATTTCTGTCCTTGTAGCTATTTCATTTTTTTCTATCTATGAACTACATGATTCCAGGAACTATGTATGTAAAAGAATGAATGAAGGCATTATTGATGCCAATTTAAACCTTATCTTTGTTCTGTGAGTCTGAACCTTATCCCAACGATGTCAGTTTCTGCTTTAATCTGACTTTCCTTTTCTCCAAGAAACTTACACTTACAGTTCAACTGCATTCAGCAAGAGTTGATAATAGACTAGCCCTTGTCACCTATTATCTATAAGGCTTTGCAGTGAATAGCAAAAAGCATAGAAAAGCACAAAGCATAGAAAAGCAACAAGTGCAGCTTCTGAAAACTACCTGCGACTCAGTGGCAGATTTCAAACAGATGAAGTTCTTTTTGTTTGGTGGGAGATCAGGATACAGAGGCATATTACTTACATTTCTTCTACTTCTTATTTTTTAAATACGAAAGCATTTAAGTATAAAGCATAAGTAATTAATTATTATGATCTGAGTGGAAGCAAATTTTAAGCTTGAATTGCTAAATACTCATGAATATCCCCTCACTCCAGCCCACATAAAGCCATACTAGAAGTATTGCTGTCTCCCAGAG
Source organism: Ramphastos sulfuratus (assembly GCA_013399055.1). Classification (NCBI taxonomy): domain Eukaryota; kingdom Metazoa; phylum Chordata; class Aves; order Piciformes; family Ramphastidae; genus Ramphastos; species Ramphastos sulfuratus. Next base: position 37,312 of record WBNM01014593.1, on the reverse strand, counting down.
AATGAGAAGATGAGAAGATAGTGAAGGGTCAACCTTCAGGGCCTTCACAAAGTCTCTCAAAGTCTAAACAAAAAGCCTTTTTTTTTTTTTTTCCCTTCCCCTACATAAATTGCCTATTTCTGTAAGTAATTTAGAGTTGGGAGATTGGCTGTGCTGAAAATGGCTATTCAGTAATTTGCTCCTTTGCATAGTTTTCAGGAAAAAAAAAAAGAAAAAAGAAAAAAAATCTAAACATTTGAGATACTTGTGGAACAGCTCTAGCAACTTATTTTCCATAGGACCTGATGTGTTGCTTGCTTCACATTTTCAATTAGACCCTAATTCTGTAGCCCTTATTCATAGGAGTGGTGTCATTACAAGAAGAGACTAGAAGAGCAAAGGTGGTTTAGTCTCACCAAACAAAGGCTGAGAAGAGATATGATTGCTGTCTATAAATACACCATAAGGGTAAACACAGGAAAAGGAGAAGCAGTATTTAAGTTTAAGGACAATGTTGGCACAGGAACAAACGGGAATTAACTGACTATGAATAAATTTAGGCTAGAAATTAGAAGCAGGTCCTTAGTCATGAGATCAATAAAGTTGTGGGGTGAAATGAGTAATAGAGAGAAGGAAGACAANTTTAAGAGGGAAATAATCTATTTCAAAGAAAAAAGCTAGTTGAGGTTATCGAGAAATTTATGATCGGGATGCTGTGATAGCACACTCTTCATCCAGTAGGCCATTTCCAATTTTGCACTCCTATTCTCTTTTTTTTTTTTTTTTTTTAAACAGTCTTATAAATTTTAATGCTTAATATAAATCTGAAAATTAAACTGGATTAGAAAACCCTCCCTGAGTGACATATATAGCTGGAACTCGTTTTAATACTGTCAGGAGTATCTTGTGCAAAACAAGCCTTGTAAAACATTCAGGAACACAGTAATAATCTGGATTATCTAGAGATCAAGAGCTTCTGAACTGGTTGCTCACAAGCTTTCTGAACAACGTTCAGCTGGAATCATTACATTTTTGCAAACTTTGGGGCATAATAATATGTTATGAGGCAAAAAGTATTTAACTTCAAAAAGAAGGAGAAAACTGAGGCAATAGTAAAAAGCAAAAAAGTTTGAAGATCAACCAGAAACACTTTAGATCTGTCTGCATCTGCATCCATGTTTGTGTACTGACTTTTAAATTATATGGAGTCTGGAGGTAGAAAAGTATCATGTGGTCCATCCATGGGCTCATCTTGGTCCATCTACCTGACTCATGCAACAGCACTGTATAGGTCTCTTTCAAACACACGTTAAACATCTACCAAATCAAATGCAAGGCTTTCCAAGGGTTTGGACAGTGACATCAAGTGCACCCTCAGCAAGTCTGGCAGTGACACCAAGCTGCGTGGTGCAGTGGACTCATTTCAGGAAAGAGATATCATCCAGAAGGATCTTAACAGGCTTGAGAAGTAGGCCAGTGCCAAATGTGTGAGGTTAAACAAGGCAAAGTGCAAGGTCCTGCATCTGGATCAGGCCAGTCCTAGGCACATATACAGGCTGGGTGCAGAGTGGGTTGAGAGTAGCCCCGAGGAAAGATACTTGGGTGTATTGATGAGAAGATCAACCTGAGCCAACAGTGTGCTCATGCAGTCAAGAAGGCAAATCATATCCTAGGCTGAATCAAGAGATTGTGGCCAGCAGGTCAAGACATGTGATTCTTTACCTTTACTTTGCACTCACGATACCCCACCTTGAATACTGCATCCAGTTCTGGTGCCTTCATTGTAAGAACACCACAAAACTGTTGGATTGAGTCCAGAGGAAAGTCACAGAGATGATCCAAAGGCTGCAACACCTTTGCTATGAGGATAGGCTGAGAAAGTTCAGGCTGTTCAGCCTAGAGAAGGGAAGATTCTGTCAGGACCTTATAGCTGCCTTCCAATACCTGAAGGGATTCTACAGGAAGGCTGGAGAGGCACTTTTAAAACATAGATCTACCTAGCAATAGGACAAGGAGGAATGGCTTTAACCTGAGGGAGAGTAGATCTGGACTGGATCTTGGAAAGAAGTTCTTCAGTACAAGTGTGATCAGACTTTGGAATAGGTTGCTCAGGGAGGTTGTGGATGCCCCCTCCCTGGGGGTGTTTAAGGCCAGGTTGGATGAGGCCTTGAGCAGCCGAGGTAGTTGTGAGTTGTTCCTGTCCATGGTGTGGAGGTTGGAGTAAATGATCTTTAGGGTCCCTTCCAAACTAAGCCATTCTGTGTTTTTGTGATTCTATGACTTAATTCATTGGGCTTTTTATGCCTTTTCTTATCAGTAAAAGATAGAGTCACCCTTGTCACCCATGCACCAGCATGGTCACCCTCACATGTTCACTGACTGTCCTGTTTGTAACTCTGTGATGAGGTATCTGGCTTCTCTTGTTCTTCTGCACTCCCACAGCTCCCTGTAGTTTGACATCATGGTTCATGTTTGGATTTCCTGTGCCTCAGCACCATAAAAATACAGGTAGCAATAGTTAGGGAGAACAGGGCCACAGAGAATGCAAAGAGAGGACCAGCCGTTTTCCCAGGCTCATCTATTTACTGCATGTGAGTACATAACAGTCTCCACACAGGTCCAGCTTTTGGGAGCATTAATGTGGATCAGTAATCTCTCCTTAATTTAAAACAAAGCAAAAAAAAAAAAACTCAAACCCTGAAACCCTAAGAAAAAGGCTGTAGCTAAGATTTGTTTGCTCCAACAAATAGCATAAACTGATTTTTTTTTTCCTAGTATGATTGGAGATGTTAGGAGAAATACTTAAACCTTAAAACAAATCTTTTTTTAATCAGATTCTAGAGAGATTACTTTAGCAAATTATTTTAGCTATTTGGGAAACAAGTAAAAAAAAATATACTTTTGCTCAGTGTGAATAATTTATTCACCAAAGAAGCATATGAAGATTGTCTAAAATCTGACATCATTTATGTAACTGACACATTTAAGGATAATATTTTTATTTTTCTTTGCAAATTATCCAGTGTAAATTATGCATTCATACAAATACTGCACTTCAAAAGACAAATAGTATGACAGATGACAAAGTTGAAAGTAACACTGTAAGCAAAAGAAGCTTTTCTTAATATGTTCTGTACCTTTGAGTATAAAAGAAAAATGTATTTTAAAGTCTATACTGGTATTCATAATAACATAGCAGGAAAAAAAATAAAGATGTAAAAGAATTGAGATGAAAGCCACAATAAGAATTTAAAATTACTATCTGTGGAGCCTGCATGCATGTATGAGAGGAGGGAGGGGGTGGTTAAGCTCTAAAACCTCCTTGTTGGAATTCCTCTTGGATTTATCAAATTTCAGTCTTCCAAGAGCCCTCAATGAATATATTCACATCATACTTGTTCAAGACTGGAGGTGATTAACTACTGGATAAACTATAAAAGCAAATTGTAGATGCTTCTAGAGTTAAAAATAAGACTGAATGTGTTGAAGAATGGCTAAGAGAAAATGGACATGGGTCCAGGGAAGCATTGTACAATCCAGGCCTTGACATAAGTCCTGAATGTGTTGAGCTGAAGCAGGCCTAAGATAGCTGCGAGTTATGCTGACTTTGGGATATGTGTCAGACTGAGAGGTTAATGCAGTTGAAACAAACAACTTTTACAGAACTAAGGTCTGGGAAATTAGGGAAGTAGCGCTACAAAGTAACTGCAAGTAGGGGAGACTATGCAACTTTAATTTGTAGGCTGGCTAAGCTGTGCTAAACTTACTGTACCTAATCATAATGAAAGTAGCAGCGCGTGATTGCATGAACAGCGGTACTAACGATATATAAAGTGCTGATGCTCTCAATAAAGTTGGGCTATCTTGAGCTAACTCATATTGGGTCGTCTCTTGATTTTCCCTAATCCGGGGATTCGTGGGTATTCTCCCAAATCCCACCCCTGCATCAATGCTTTTCTGGAATGTATTCATATATCTTTGAGGTTGAATAAAGGCCTAAATATGTGACATGTAATTGTCCAATGTAAAGATGTAATCATATTAGAAGACCTATAGCTTTAAAAACTGCCATAGCTTTAAAAATGTGCAAATCTCCAGAATAAAAGAGTTATGTAAGAGAGAGAAAAGAGATAAAAAGCAAAGTAAGTTATTAACTGCTTTATGTGCAGCTGCAGCCACAAATTTACATTCCTATAGCTGGTATACTTTTTAAAAGGGGGCTTCATAGAACTAAAAGAAATTAGGAGTGAAAAAGTTGGAGTAAGGAATTTATCTATTAAAACTAAGTTTTGTTAATTTTACAGATAAGTACTTGTTATTGTTTACCCTCTTTCCTCCGGGTATCTTCAAGAGATTTATCTATTCTTAGGTTAATAAGTTGTAGAGTAAACATAATTTGTGGTGCAGTTCAGTAGGAAATGTTTGCAAAAGTAAATGTTGCCTGTAAATAGAAGGGGAAAAAGAATCTTCAATTGCACCATTGATCTGTACCCATCTCCAAAATGCAAAATGACAGCTGGTTAGTATCATAAGATGTTGATAGTATCATAAGACATTGATAAGAAGTGAAGAAAAGTCCCTTCTTCAATAAATGTCTCCCTGAAGTCCTGTCTTAGAGGAATGCACGGAGTATCCTGACCTGTCAGCACTGGGGAGTCCCAAAGGGTTTTGGCCAATTTTTCATTTGTACATTCATAGAATGGTTTGGCTTGGAAGGGACCTTAAAGATCATCTATTTCCAATTTCCCTGCCATGGGCGATGTCCTCCACTAGACTCAAAGCCTCATGCAACCTGGCCTTGAACATCTCCAGGGATAGGGCATCCACAGCCTCCCTGGGCAACTTGTTCCAGTGTCTTACCACTCCTACTGTAAAGAATTCCTTCTTTCTAATATACAGTCTAAATCTACCCTACTCAAACTTCAATCCACTCTCTTTCATTCCATCACAATAAGCCTTTGTAAAAAATAAAAAGCCTTTACAGCTTCCTTGTACCCTTCTGGTACTGGAAGGCTGCTAGAAGGTCCCCCTGGAGTCGTCTTTTCTCTGGGTTGAACAGGACCAACTTTCGTAGTCTGTCTCCATAGCAGAGGTTCTCCAGCTCTCTGATCATCCTTGTGGGCCTCCCCTCTGGACCTGCTCCAGCAGTTTGATGTCTTTCTTATGCTTCTCGTTCAAACCAGAAAGTGAAGAAGCAAAGTAATTGATTTTTTTAAGATCTACTGTATTTCCAGACATAGTTCTATTTTACTCACACCTACACTTACATCTCCAGGTAATGACATTTTAACAGATTTTTCTAATTGAAGACTGTGAGTTAATATTGTTCAAGATTGCAAGTAATGAGATCAATTTTAGCAATGATAAATGCACTTCCATCCGAAAAGAATCTTTGTACTGATGATCTGTTGTTTAGAGTGAAATCTACATAAAGTGTAGGCAATTTTCACTCTCAAAATAAATTTTCTGAAAAGAAGGATATACAGTTGCCTTTTTTTTTTTTTTTTTTAAACATTTTTTGAAATGTTACAAAGATAGAGTTCCTTGGACTATAGGTTTGGTAAACTAGCCAAACATGAAACATTTAAACTCAGCCTAATCTTTCAACTCCCACTGCTCTTTTGGGCTCATTCATACTCTTTGCAAGATAGCTCTCCCCTGAAAACTGAGATAGCTGGTGGCTTAAGGAGCTCAAGGCAATAATAGAAGTCAAAAGATCACACTCAAGTACACTAGCTGAGCTTTCTCAAGAAACCATGAAACTCATATAATGCCTATTTACTCTGTTTTCTACTTCTGTCAAATTCATTAATCTTAGATTGTCTGAGTGATACATTAGATCAAAATCCATTTAATTTAAAAAGTAAAGGTAAAAACATCTGAAGTCATTCTGTTGTTAAGAACTGTATTGAGCAGGGCAACGGATTCTCCATTTTCCCTTTTCACTTACTTCCATTGGAGTTTTTAAGAAATGTAAAACTCAAGACTAAAGCTGGTCATATTTATTCTTCCAGAATAAAACATGAATAGCCTACTCATCTATTTTTCTCTCTCGTATTTATTTCAGTCTATTATTAACATGAAGAACAATATTTGTCTGTAATTGTTCAAGGATTTTTGATTATGTTTATCTTTCAGATAGTTTCTTAAATATTCAGCTTTATAAACAAACAAACCTCAAAAGAAAACAGTAAACCAGTTTGTCAGTAAACAGTAAACAAGTTTGTCAGTATAGAAGACAAAACTATCTTAACATGATTCAATCCCAGACTTTGGACAGAATTATGAACAAGCTTTTCCACCATTTGCTTCAGATTTTGAGTATAGATATTAAAAAAGCCAGAGTGAATGGGAAACCTTTGTTATTTTGTAGAAAAAACTCACTATAACACTTTAAGGATATATAAAAAGGCACTGATTGAGCCAAGACTGAAATATGTCTTTCACTTTGAAAACCATTGAATGGCCCAATAGGTAGGAGTACAATGGTCATAACTTTCTGTTTGACTGTGGATAATGTTCATTACAGTTAAGACCAGACCAGTGCCTTGAGGTTTATAATTACAAAGCATCAACTTCCAAGACCATCCTTTAATATGACTCCACATGAACTGATGAAAACTGGTTTATCTGAAGTTTTGGTGCAAATGATACTTCACCAGTGGCAATTCAACACAGAATTAGCAGTTTCACATGCTAGATATAATTCTCAGTCTGCTTATGTGTGCATCTGTTTTTCCATCTCACTACTGTGTCTCAGTACATCTCTTTTCTTGATCCTCAATATTTCTGAGGAATTCAAATAATGTGCTCTTATCTTGGAACTAAACAATAAACCGTCTGTTAATACTTTATTAACAAACTGATACTGATGAATAGAATGTTTTCCCCCTGTTAAACTAGTTACTGTTCTAAACAAATACTTTGTCGCTGCAGCTTTCCATCACAGTCTTGTTACACAATATTACATTATGGAAGGCTCAACATTGCATTTAATGTCCTGATTTGTAAATGTTTCCCCTACTTAACTTTTCTCTTTAACGTGGCAATACTTCATTGAAATGGATAGTTTCATTAAGTTCCTTAAATTATTGGTATTTATCGTGCCTACAAATGCATCCCTAGAAATCTCTTTCAGCTTGAAACCCTGTTACAATAGGATTAGTGCAAACACATAATCTAAAACAGTCTCTGTCTTCCAGGTTCTCGTTCAGACCTCCACGATTGCAAAAATGCTTTGTAAACCTCCTGGAAATTAACTTGCGTGAAAAATCTGAAATGTATATGACTGCTTAACTGTCACTGAAACCAGTGGTAGCAGAATACCTTAAAATGCTTGACAGGCAGGATAGAGAATAAAATGACATAATTCTTATAAGTACATATAGTTATAATTATATGTAGGTATAAGCCTTTTACCTTTATTACAAGATTATCCTGTCTTTCAAACCTTAGACACACCCAAAAATAAAAAAATAAAAAATCATAAACCAAAATATAAATACTGTGCTAGAATACTAGACACTACTCTATGTATATCTTAATGTGAGAAGAACTGCTAATGACAATGTCAGGGTTACTATGCAAAATTTCTGGATTTCATTCCTTTGTTTGGTTTCTAATCAAAGAATGGCACAATAATAGAGATTGGAAGTGACTTCCAGGGATCATCAATTGCTAAAGCCGCTTCACCAAACACCTACAGCATCCAAGACCCCTGCTAAAGCAGATTCACCCAGAGAGGGTGAATTAAGATGATTTAAGATCATCAAGGTGGATTTTGAAAGTCTCCAGAGAAGGAGACTCCACAACCTCTATGGGCAGCCTGTTCCAGTGAGCCAAAGTGATGATTCTTTTCGCCCTTATGTTTAGGTGTAACTACCTGTGATCTGGTTTGTGCCTATTGACCTTGTCCTATCACTGGGCACCACTGACAAGAGCCTGGCCCCATTCTCTTGACCTCTGTGCTTTAGATATTGATAATGATTGACAAGATCCCCTCTTAATCTTCTCCAGGCAAACAGACCCAGGTCTCTCAGCTGTTCCTCGTCTGAGAGATACTCCAGTCCCCTCACCACCTTTGTAACCCTCTAGTGGGTTCTTTTTCTCTCTTGAGCTGGAGAGCACTGGACATGGTGATCCAGATGTGGCCTCACTAGGACACAGTAAGGGGCAGGAGAACCTCTATAAATGAAGGCCTTGTTCTTCTCTACAATTAATAACTAGAAGGTTAACAGTTTGCCTGTTTTAGAAATTGTATTGGTGAATGTGTAACACAGATTCTTATTTGTGCTGTATATGATAAGCCTTGTACGTCTGATTTGGAGAGAAAGCATTTTATACAATATAGGGTTAAAATTAAATTTACATCACATATTGAGGATGAATTTTGCATGAGTGCTTCTGTGTCAAAGTGGATTTACATAAGGTAGAAAGGATAAAAGAATATTTAAGAGAGATACCATCACAAATAATATCTCAAATTATTCGTGGTCCATCATGGGATTTCCACAACACCCTTCAAGATGTAGTCTTTAAATTGAGAAGCAGGAGATTAAAATTCACATTTTTTTTCTTCAGGAATCTAAAATATTATTTTTTTGGGGGAAAGTAATGCCTAGAAACAGATGATATAGAGAGCTGTTTTCTTCCAGAGATATGAGAATTTGCAATACTGGGTCCCTACAGAAACTCTGAGCCCTCTAATCCACAGGACTCCTTCCAGATGAAGGAACAATGGAGTAATTTTAGGATAATGGTACTTGGCCTTACACAATCATTCTCTCCCTGTCCAGTTACATGTACCTCCCTGATCTTCATGACTGAATAATTGATAAGATGAACTTGTCTATTTTTCAAAAGCCATGAATAATCTCATAGGGTTGTTACCACAGCGACATTCAACAAAAAAAGAAACTGTGTGTAGTTGCTGAAAGATTTCATCTTTCTCTTCCTTAAATTTCTGGTCATTTTATTAAATTCTTAATATTATCTTGAAGTGCAATCACTTGAAGCATTATCTTCTATTGTTTTGTGAGCATTAGTCATTCACAGATCACCGTTTGAAATAAAGTGCAGGAGGAAGTGAGTGTGATTAACACAACAACTAGGTTGGCTGTTCTGGCTCTAAAACAACCTACCCAAGCTTAAACAGAAGTCCTGTTGCTGTTTTGTGGGAATTTCACATAAANTTTTATTAATACAGCCCGAAGATCAATTGGACCTTTGGACACGAGATAGCCAATCAAATGGCAGTTAGCCAAGATTTGGCCATATTGGGTGAAGCCATAGGCTTGCTTTATCCTTTTTTGGGCAGATCATGGGCCCTGCACAAGGTAACTGTGTGCACCCTGTTTACCGCAGTGTATGGACAGACCCCGGACCCCAGACTTAGTGGCGCCAGGTCCTTTGTCCCTTTTCCCACGGTTGCTCTCTCCCCAAAACAGGAGGAGGGATAGCAGAAAAACACGTCTGCATAAGCCAGGACATGTACAAGCCTAATTTGGCCTGTTTAGGCCTACCACAACAAGCCCACAGTTTATTCCCAGTGAATGTTGTCCATATGTCTGCTAATTCATTTGCTTATGAATCTCTTTTCTTGTGATGTTCTTAGATTAGACAAAGGTAGCAGTAACAACACTGTTTTCAAGTCTATCAAGATATGTGCACCTTAGCAGCTTTTCTGAGCAGACTACTGAGAATTTAATATATTTAAACTCTTTCTGTTCGTCAGCAGCCAAATCTTCTCTAAGGATTATGTAATAGAGTGTTATATATACAATAATGCACACAGTGTCTGGACAATGTGTAGATAGTATCAGATCCTATATAGCACCAAGGTGGGACCCAGAGTCACCCTGGGCATCAGGTTTCAGGTCAGTTCTCTCAAGGTAGTAAAAATACTGCGCAGCGATCTTATTGGTTATCCTCTACATAACCATAAGTGCTATGAATCATCCTGTGTTCACAACAGCCTTTTGTCCAATTTTATTCTTATAAATAATTATGTGTGCCTGCAGCTATGCAAATCAGCCCTGCTTTAAAACTCATGCCATTTCAGAACTTCCCTCACTTCAGCCTTCTAGTCTCTTTTGAGAGAACTTCAGCTCATTTTGCATTGATCAGATTTTCCTTGGTTTAATAAATGAACATTTCATTATTTTGAGACATAGGACAATCTGTCTTTGTTGATATTCTTTATGGCGTACTTAAATATTATTTAGATGAAGTCACTTTCCAAGGAAATTACTCTCTGCAGGAGTTTGAAAGTGGCAAATGTATAAAAAGAAAATAAGATAAAAATTGGAAGCTGTGCAGTGTTTCACACATGTGAATAGCTGGAAGCAGTTGGTTATGGAATTTTAATGGCTAGATTATAACCTCTATCTCAATAAAGAGGCACAGTTATTACAGTTTGAAGTATGTTGTAATTTTTTAAAAGTAATTGTACATGGATTCTCCTAAACCAATAATACATCTTAGACTGATTTCCTACATTTAATATACACTATGACATAGGGAGAAGAAATGTGAGTCTTCAGCATGAGCTCTCATAACTGAGGAAGAAAATTGCAGTTAAATTATGTTTATTCATAAGACCTTTTTTCCTTCTGTAAAACATAAATGTAGCTTTAAATCTTCCTTCCTTGCTATGATTAAGAGTCAAAAGAGAAAAAAAAAAATTAGAAGAGGGGAGAAAAAATGGTTATCCAGACAGAGGATAGATGACATAGGATATAGATTCTGTTCTCAGTTCAGCCTCTCACTACATGCAGGACGCTGAATAAATTGTATTTCATTGTGGCTTTGACTCTTTTTATGACATAACCACATCACCCTAAGGTAATAATTTTCTCTGTGAAGTTTCATAATGATTAGACTTTAAAACTTCCAAGTTTATCATGATATATAATTCATAGCTATACATCTATTTATCTAAACAACTTTCTCTAATCTGTGATGTAGATGATATAACAATTTCTGCAACAATATCTCTAAATCTGTATCTATATATCATCCTTAGTCCTCATGTTATTTTTAGTCATCATCACTGATAATATCTAGCTATATACCTATAAGAACATCTATAATGACATCTATATCAAAATTGTCTATATATCAATTATGTTTACTCTTCATACTATTTTCAGTCATCATCACTCAAATAGCTGTGATTTCTGTAACAGCTGGGAAAAAGACTAGGAGAGCTTGAAATGGTGCAGTGAGTGGTCCTAGATGAATCAGGCAGCAGAAGTGAGGAGTTACATAGTTTGTACATGTCTGGAACTGTCCTGAATTGACTTTCTTGGACTCAGGAAAGGGACCAAACAATACTGTCAGTTAATAGAGTTAATAAGAGTTAATAAGCAATTGGGATGGACTTTCCATCCTCTCTGCCTCCAGTAACTCCAGATCCTACCTTATTTCAGCGATTGTCAAGGAAAACAGTAGCTCATCTGACTGATTTGCTTCTCCTTCTCCCAGGAGACACATAATTTAGGTTGAAAGAAGTTTTCAGGAAGTGCTGCGTCTCATGTTGAAAGACACATAAAAACCTTGAAAGACTGACGTCCTCTCCTTTGCTTCTGATAATGAAGCCTGCTGTTTGTAATTACAATAAAAAAACCTGTCACTGAGTTATTGTGTCCACGGCAGCAATTTGGCTCAGAAAATCCTGAAGCTTTTTGATTTATTTTGGTTTTGATCTCTCTATTGTCTCACAGGTAACAATAAATTATCATCATCTGTGGGTGTGAAAACTTAAGTGCTTCCTTGAGTGACCTGAAGCAAAGGAAGAAGATATCTATGGGACAGTGTCTTATCCCAAGCTTCAAAATTATACATGCTGTGATATGTTTGATGCAGCCTAACAGACTAAATTTAAGACAAATTCCTCAAATGAGAGATGCAGAGAACTTCAGCACCAGATATTTCTATTTGCCAATGTTATCTACCACACTGCATTAATTCTTAATGTAGATAACAGATTTCTGTGTTTATGCCTGCCCTGAGTTCTCAGCTGTACTGTAGAAATATTCAGATTAGCTTCATATGAGCAGTTTGTATGACTTGCTCTTTTAGGAAGATAGTACTTCAAAATATCTCTTGGGTCAGGTACAGTCTTTTTATTTCAGAGGTAAATAATTTATCCACCCTTTCTATAAATGGATACAACTTTTAAAAAATTTATATGGCTGCTTAAAAATCACCAAATTCAACTGTCAAATACCTTAATTCAATTGTTAGAGGATTAGTACATCACAAACAAATTTTTACTCCTTCCCTCCTATTTTAAATTTGTTTCAGAACTTCACTACTCAAACATCCAGAAATTCCATCATTCTTATTTAGAGCTAAGGTTATGCCAGCCTTTATCATTGAACAATGTTTCTTCCTTGTCAGTGATTTCTGACCATTCCCGATGTGCACACAAACAAATCTTGAACTTTGCTTTGCTGATAATTTCTTCTGACTTTTTTTCTCCTGTTTAATTGAAGTTTTTAATTGTTCAGAAGTTTCTCTTTACTTATTCCATTCTGAGATGATCTTTTTATGAACTGTATCCACTATTCCTGACAAGGTTTTTGCCAGAATTGCTAAATAAATGTAATGGTTTTTTTCCATCTCTGATGGCATTGCTTTTTCTGAGGCATCTTTGGATCCCATCAGCCCTTTTCATGACCATATTACACTACTGGCTCACAGTTGTCCTCTGATTAACAAGTACCTCCAGATAATTGTCATCTTAACTGTATATTGAGCTCCCAGCTACTACTACCAGATCTGATTAGTTTTTAATAGAATAGTCTTATATTTTGAACTATTAAAAAAAATAATTCAATTAAATTATAGCAGTCTGCAAGGTCATATATTTCCAATGCCCCTCTGTATGTCTCCTAAATTGTCATATCACTGTGCCGGTACCACTTGGACTGACATCATTAATGAAAGAACATTTTAAACAGAAGTGGTGAGACAAAGCAGTTTTTATTTTTTGTTGTTTTGCTGGGGGGTTGTTTGTTTGTTTTTTTCAAGTTTTCAAATTTTATGATTTATACTGTCTTGATTTTCCCCTCATTGTGGGGGACGAGATCTCTCAGGAAATGTTTTCTTTGTCCTCACTTGCAGATAAGAGGGTGTCAATTTTAAAACAGGAATTTCAAAATGCAAGGAAAAATAAAACAGACATAAACAAACAAAAAAATGAATGACCAAGCAGTTTTGATTTTTTTCTTTATTTGGTATCTAAAGTCCAAAAGCTACTAGAGGAGAAAATACAAAATAAGTCACCTGATATGAGAAGATATGAGAAGATACTCAAGAATTAAAGCATAACAGAGTTGAAGCACCAAAGTGTAGGTTTTTTTTTTTTCACTTTTTGTTTCCAGTTTTGGAACTGCATCTTCCAATCTACATTTGAGAATATTGTGAAGTAACTATTGCTTCACTGCACACAGAGAGAGACTGCTGCTGCTGAGTTCAGAGGACTGCTTTCCAGGGTTGTCTCTGCCCCCTTTCCTCCCATTCATAAGATTTACACTCAGTCAGAGATAGTAAGCTTGCTGAGGCCTGGGTAATTCAGCCTATTAAATACTCCAGTAGGAGTTTTGTATTTCCTGAGAATTTATAATTCTATGAGTCAAGTTCAAATAACAGCCTATTGACTGGGATTTTCTGCTGTTCATCCTGTGCTCACGTCTCAGCAATAAAGCACACATCTTTGCTGGGAAGCACCTGGTTCAGATGATAACACAGCTATTCCTCTTCGTGAATGTAGATACTGATGTCATCTTCCTGGTTCCTCTGGTTGCCATAGCAATCAATGAAGAAAGGGAAAGTGGGTTTGGGCAGACATCTGCAGGAAAAAAAAGGTATTGGATTGAACTAGGTAAATGTATCTAGCATGAAGTAACACAGCTCATTACCATGAGGAAGACAAAGAACTTCTGCCAAAAAATTGTCTTGAATGAGTAATTTAGGGGGAGAACTGAAAAGGGGACCTTTTTTGCATATACATAGGTGTTGGGTCTCATTATCTGGACACACTAGCTGAGACCTAAACAGGACAAAAGATAAGGGGAAAGAACTGCCAGCGAGGGAAGAAACCTTTAGCACAGCTGCCCTTTGTATGAGTCATCCAAGATAAAGAGGTAGCTATGTAGGCTAGAAAGCTAGGTACTTATCAGGGTGAGAAAAGTCTCAAAAGCAGCTGCCTGCAACCAATCAGAGAATGAATAACGTGTGGCCAGACAGTTCTATTCCTGTATAAATATGTGCTACTTGCTGCAATACGTGGGCGATCTTGGATGTATCATACTGGTATCGGTGGTCGTCTCATCTCGTGTCGTCCTCCAGCCCATCCCTAGCGGCCCTGCGTGCAACTCCACATCACATAGGTGACTGATTATAGTCTCACACGGATTTACACAAACATCACAGCATCTCCCATTTTCTTCTCAGGGAAGGATACTAGATAGGATGATACACAAGGCACAGAGAACTTGTGCTTCCTGGATACTAAACTCTCAGTGCAGGCACCCTCTTAACTCTGAACATGTGAGCGCAGATAGGTATAGTAAGTACACTCTCACATGCTGGCTCTGAATCAAGTGTTAATAACATGAATCTGAACTCTGTAGAATTACACAGCATGATTGCTCTCATTCATAGTAAGACAGATAAGTACTGTGGAAAGCGTAAGAATTCAAGGTGTCCAATATAACCAAATGCTCCTACTGGGCTTAATAACTGCTTCAAGTTCTAATAGCTGTGACAACTGGATCTTCTTTGTACTCTGTCCCCAGACCATTTATGCCAGAAAACTTCAGAAATTCACTTCACTATACCACAGTTTTTTCCATGTATAAGAAGAGGGAGTAAATAATTCCTGATTTCTTTATACAAAAATGTTTTTGAAAATGGCTAAAGAACAGTTCACACATACTGTGAGAAACATAATATATCCATATGTTTATAATATATTTGTCCCTTTCAATATATTTGGTGAGTGAATCCAGTACATCATTCACTCTCAACCTTCAGCAGTCAAAGTCAAATAATTTTACTCAAGCAGTAAGGCAATAACATAGAGGACAACACGGGATACAAAAATATCTAAACTGAGATGAGCTTTTAAACTAAGAGCTGCAGTAAGAGCACACTGCATTAATTATGATGATTATTTATATTTTGCAATTCTATAGCACTATTCATTTGCAACGAGCTTTCCAAACTATATATAAATACTGTAGAGAGCCTCCAAAGTGAGAACCTTTTCTATAGTATCTCTTCCTAGAGGATGGTATTTGGTTGATATAGGATACTTACCTCAGAAATTGGGCAAAACACTTTTATCTAAAGACTTCAGTCAATCCCAGCTTACAGAGAAACAGTATTTAGTAATTCAAAAATGCACATGAAAGGCAGTCCTTTAGGAGTTTGAAAACAAATTACAATCTTACTTCCTCAGTGCAGTAACTGAGTTTCTGGCAGATTCAGAAAGATTTCTCTTCCTACACGTTTAAGCTTCAGTCTTTGTATTGGACAAAGCTTCAACTTGAATACATTGCACTGAAATTTTAGGGCATATAAAAGTTAAATAAGAATAACCTAACCTCAAGGAAGCAAGAAATTCATCTGAGTAGAAATTACAATCTACCATTATGCAGAGATCTTTTTTACATTTCTTTCACTATGAAGACACTATTCAAATAAGATCAAATTACTTCTAGTAAGAAAGGGTGAAAACCTAGCCTATAATGTAAGTCAATGTTAAAACTTGTGTTACGTCCAATGGAATTAGGACTTACCTATAATACAATTTTGTAGTGCCTTTATCCTTTCTACAAAGCAGCCCAGGGATTTTTTTCTTCTCTGACTCACATTTAGGCTGAATTTACTCAGATGTGATGTATTGGCAGTTGCAGTAATTGAGGGGATGGGCTTTGCTGCAAGTTTATCCTCAAATGTAGTGCAAGGCTTATTTGTGCTGCAGTGTAAAAAGGATCTTAGAAATTTATGTTAAAATTGGCAAAGACCTTAACCTACATTGTGGCTAGATTGTATTATTATTGTTATTGTTATTATTAGTAGTAGTAGTACTATTACTATTATTATTATTACAGCAACAATTCAAAAATAGGTCCACCCCCACCATAAGCAATATCCATGCTAAACAGACAAAATGAACTTGTAACAGATAAGACAGATTCTGCATTTGCGGCTGAGATTAGGACCTGGGGCAGATTTTCAAATTCTTGCCCTTCCAGACTTATGAAGATATTAAAAAATACAGAACTTTCAAAGGTAAAACAGTCTCTTAAGGTTTAGGGGCCAGTTCTTAAAGGACTGAATGTTCCTCTGCCCTTTCAAAGGGACAGATACACCCTGGCTTTCTGACTGGTCTCTGAGTAGAGACATAATGAGTCCTGTCTTGTTTGGGCCATATCTGCCAGTTGCACAGATGTTCCCCTCATTAGAAGAGGTGATGAGCTAGATGGGAGCTGGCCATTGATGACTGATTGGACTGCTCTGAATTAAAAGATAAACAGGAAAGAGCAGAACACTGGGCAACTATTTATCTACATTTCTCCAACAATAAATGATTCTCTGAGTATCTATGACAACGCTACAAGGACAGGGATGATTCCAGTGTTCACAGAATTTGTCTAAGTACAAACTTACAAGCAAAAGAAAAAGAGCAACAGAAGAAGGAAAATTAATTAGCTACAACTAAGAAAAGGAAGCTAGAAATATTCACAGATAGAAGTAAAAATACAAGCAATAATATTTGTAAGAATTCAGTGAAAAAAGATCAAGGAATTGTATCAAGTGTAAACTTATTAAATAAAACCCAGGATTCACACAAAAAAAAAAACAAAAACAAAACTAAAACAAAATTTTAAAAAATGGACAAAAAGACCTGCTTGTATTAAATTATGTTTATATTAAACTAGTTGTAAAAATAGGTACAGAGGTTCAAAAAATTCTATTTACTTTATGTATTTTTAACTAAAAATTTTTTTTTTTTTTTTTTTACAAACTGAACACCTGCTTTAAATGCAGTAGAAAAAGGAAAGGAAAAGAAAGGGAAAGGGACAGTGAAAGAATCTACAGATGCAGATGCCAAATACATAAATAGTACCATCAGGACACTTGTGATGACCTATGGTTTCTTGTGAATTTCTGCCTTGCAATTGATTAGTTTGCTGCCTTGCTTTGTTTTGTTTCGTTTGTTTGTTTTAAATACACTTTTCTCATAGTTAGAGCAGTCAAAATAAAGTTTCTACTTTGTAGAACTCCCCTGTCAAAGGAAAGTAAAGACATTTTTTAATGTGCTTTGGAGAATATAAAACCTCTTACTAAAGCTATCTGATTTCTCTAGAATTTGTGAAAACTTTCCTACATTGTAGAAGAGCTCTAATGTTGCAGTTGTCCAAACTAGCATATTTCTTGGACTCTTAAACCCTAAGCTCTTTTGCTTGCATACTCTACCCTTCAAATACAAATTTTGAAAGGAAGGAAAATTGCTTATGGGCTCGTGTACACTTACCTCTTGCTCTCATAGCGTAGACACAGCCTTCAGGATCTAGAAGCCCCTTTCAGTTAAAGTAGATATAGACTAATTCCAAAGGTCAGAGCAGCGAGGAGCAGTACTCCAGCAAATAGGCACATATAGACAGTAAATTAATTTCTTTTGGGTGGGATTCAGCACCATATGGTAAACTCTTGAATTTCAGTCTCTACATGTAAATGTACGAACGTGAGTGAAGTATCTAAGTTCCCATTACTATCAGTAAAGGGCTAGAATTTGATTATGTTTCCTCCATATAAGCAACCAGTGCTGTCTGATTCCTTGTGATATTCAAGGTCCCCATGAGGGCCTGGCAAACCTGACCAAGAGCCTATGGGAATTCTATTCTATGTTTTATTAGTACTTGAAGTCCAGGTGGGATATTCTAACCTTCTGAGAATGCATAAGAAGATTTACTTATGAGTATCTTTATCAACTCTCTAATCAAAAATAAAATCTGAAGAGTGATTTGCCCTGAAGTGAACTGAAGTGTTACACTTACTCAGGCGAACACTTCACAGAATTGCCTAGATTGGAAAAGACCTTTAAGATCATCAAGTCCAATAGAAGCTTAAAAGTATTTCTTGCATTTAGAAAACAAAATGTAGTTGATTGCAACAAAATATAGTTGATTAGATCCCTTTTTTTCTACTGGAAACACAACTAGACATGACCAAAGTAATAAAAAAGTGGTGAATAGAAAGCTTTAAAAAAATTACTGTGTTAACATATTAGAAATATAAACAAACAAACAAATAAATAACCTAATAACTTTTCTAAGACTATATGCCTGAAAGGACAACATTTAAATTATTGTCATGCAAGATATATGCTTAAATCTAGTACTGGGGCTTCTATTAAAGTTATTTGTGCTGGTTATAATGCAGTAAAAACCAATGTCTAACTTATTGTAAAATGAATATCAATTTGAACAGCCTGTACATCCACTCAGTAGAGATTGTATTGCAAAACTACCAAACATTTTTTGTATTTTATAGCTCAGAATGTTTTGAGTTATTCCATTTTCTTATTCTCCATATGAATTAATCAGTATTTCAAAATCAATTGAGGCTTTCTTTTATTTGTAAAGTAAGCCATTTTTACAGCTTTATGAATGTTTTAAATCATTATATTGTATCTCAATGAATTTCTGTTATTTTAACAAAGCTGTAGAGAGAAGAATATCTTTTAGAACTTTGCAACTGTAAAAGAAATGTTCCAATGTGTGCTGGTGCATCTTTTCACCTTTCCTCTGCATGCAAAATACACGTGAACTTTATAACTACTACATACTGGCTATATAATGGTCCTATAATGTAGGTTGCTGTTGGTCCTCAGCATACTCTAGGAAAACAATTTTTTTTTTAATCAAGAAATATATGGAGTTAAAAGTTGTTTTCTCCTTACTCATTTGTACTTAACAAACTCCTGTTTCACCTGTTCATTTGTTATAATTTTCCTCCACATGACTGGTTTTGTCTTTATGCATGGCAGAATAAATCCATAAATCCGGTATTTTTCATCGGCATTTTCTCAAGATGCTATGCTACCTTCACCAAGGACCAGCAAGGGTCATTGTAACATTTCATGCCCTGTCTATGATAAATTATTAGGGTGCAATCTGCAGTTACAAGTCAAAGCTATCATTTGAATCAATGTCTGTATTAAAGTGTTGTCACCCCCTACTAACAGCTCTGTTGCTTTCTGATCACAGCTCCTGTTTCTATTTATTATTTTGGCAGCTCAAAACAGGTAATTTTTTATATTATTTTTTTCCCATGAAAGCTGTGGGACACTACTGAAACAATTCTCTAATATTGATTTAGAAAGAGTACTTATTAGCTTTTGTCTTCTGTCACTGTTTTGTCTCAACAGCTGCAAAATTATTTCTAATAACAGTGGTTTTGATTCTTTGAAAAATAGGGGTTTAGAGATAGGTTGGTCCTTCATTTCAAAATATGCTTTTCTTGCAAACATAGTAATGATAGAAATATGCATTTTCAAAGGGATAAAACTGACTCTTTACATTACAGTAATATTCAGGTCCCTCCAACAGAGAGACAGGCCCCTTTGTGTGGGGTACAAGGTACATATAAAAGGAAGAATTCATACATGCTCTGAGATAATTTTCATGTCATTTGCTCTCTATATATAGAGAGCTCATTTTGCTCTATTTTTAATGTTAGTACTGATTTACTTGCATTATTATTAGCAGTAGATATGAAAGCCATAAAACAATCTATTAGGAATAAAGCATTTTTTGAGAGGCAATTAGGAATTAATGTTGACAGGGTTTAAAATTGAGGCATTATCAGTAGCTTTCAGGAAAATGATCTGACGGGATAAGACAACTGATTATAGTTTGACTTCCTCCTCCTCCTAGCAAACTAGCAAAAAAATGTATAAAAGGATTCATGTCTGCAAGCTTGTAACAGTGTGGTTCCTTTATATGTTGAAAGGAAATTTACTGGGCTGTGGTGAGTTGTTAAACAGAGACGTCATTTTTCATATAGATTCTTTCACAACGTAAGCCAGTTTCTGTGTTGTCACTTAAATGTTAACCAATAGCTGCTGCAGTTTAAATTGGCATTATTAACATTTATTTCCAAAGCTAGATGCTAAATGAACTTTAGTTTTGCTTCTACCTGTCTGCATTTCTAGCAGCAGATTGAAAGATGGCAGAATAATTGGAATCAAAGGTGGAATCAAGTCCTTATGCCAATCAATCAGTAACTGTGTATACCAGGAACAAATGTAAATCTTCTGTTTCCAGAGAGGATAGTTTAACTTATGCCAAAATGTAGAATTCAATATTTCAAAGGTTGTATAATATAAATTGGCTTTTATATTCAAAATATAAATTAGCTGCTGCTCACTTCCTTAGCTTGTTCTTCCTTGAAGTTCCAAGAGGAATCTCAATAAGCTCTGTGTTTTGAAAACATAACTCTGGAAAGACAGAGATGCCACAGTGTTTTATGGGTCTGAGTGGTATATTCAGATGGAGAGGCTTGTTTCACTCTGTGTAAATTTTCTGTTAGAATGAGGCTCTAAGACAGGAGACAATGGAATAAGTACTGTTACAAATATATACCACTGGAAGAATAAATCCTAAAAATATTCCAGAGGTAAAGAAAATCAAAGGAAAGACTCTCATAGCTTTTGGTGAGCTTTGGTTTAATGACTAGCAACCTATACCAACAAGATGGGACACAGACTTACTGCCACTTCACATATATAATATCTCTGGATTTTCCATATCATGATTCACAGAACAGATTTGTGATTTGTTCACTTAGAGGTGGAGGAGCTGGAAACAAATCATACATGTTCCAAGTTAAAAATACAGTCACTTTTAACACTACTAGAGCTATACGTTTTTTAATATTTATATTAATGCAAGCAGCATTTGTCATAGTATAACTCACACAGGCAGATCACTTTGATAAAATTTCTGTGGGTCAGAGGTTCTTTGATAGTTTCTGAGAAGATGAAAGAGTGTCCTATTTGTTTTCATGCCACTAATGTTTATGGGTTACGAGAGATTGATGTCTGAATGCCTGAACTGTATCATGTGAACCAAGGACAAACTTTGTTTCTCTCACATTCTGTGTATGCAATTTAAGCATGAAATAATTTTTCTTTTCTTTTCTTTTTTTTTTCCCCTATAGAAAAGTCAGAATATACCAGATGAAAAATAAAAGAAAATAAATTTTTTACATCCCCCAGTGTAATTACATATTCAGTACATGAAAACTATGTAATTGAAAGGAAAATATTTTAATTCACTATATACATTTCAGAAGGTACATTTCCTCCACAAAAATTATTTGATAGACAAGTGAGAAACAAAAAAAATCTGTTTGCAGAGGAGTTTCATTATGAAATGAATTCATATTAATGAAATACTTAGTTTATAAGTGTTTCATCTATTTCTGCTGTGCTGATGCACAGACACATTTGACTTGAGGTAGACATCTGTAAGCATTACTGTAGTATCATTCTTCTTAGTTTTCTGCTCATTGTACTTACCAATTATGTGTACTTAAAGATCAGAATGTGCCAAATTGAAGATGTTACAATGCAGGTTCTCGTAGGGAGCTTGAATGTGATCAGCACAAGGCTGTCATTAAACCAGGCAGTCAGTTAACATTTGCTAAACAATGAGTAGCACACAGCTATGTCTTTCTGGAAACATTTCTAATATAAAACATCAGGAAAACTGTTCTTAGCTCAGGCCAAAATTTAACCTTGAAGTTTCTAATTCTGCTTTGCTTAACCTTTCCTGAATCCTGGGGAGTGTAGTTTTCAGAAGTAATCAGTGATTCCAAAGAGCTTAAAGTTTTTGGTGTTTTGCATAGAAGAAACCAAGAAACCTTTCTCAATATTCTGAGGATATGCCTTACAAAATGAATTATATAGCAGTTATTGACCCCAAACCACTGAACTTATTTCAAATTGAAGAGTTTTCTGTGTGCACAGCTTTTGTTAATTTAGTCAGAATAACTGGTTTATGAAGCCAAGAAGTTGTCAAATCTGCCATAAGAATTGTCACGGTGTGTTTCTTCCTGATGTGTGATGGGCATTTTAGTGGGAGTAGGAAGTGCTGACAATCCCACAGCAAATGTTCACTTGTGCTATCAAAGGTGACTCAAATGCTACTCTTGATGGCACCAGATCTACATATATATTCTAAAAGAATTATCACGGTATCACAGTATCACAGCATAGCAAGGTTGGAAGAGACCTCAAAGATCATCAAGTCCAACCCACTACCACAGACCTTGAGACTATACCATGGCACCAAGTGCCATGTCCAAACGTGCCTTGAACACCTCCAGGGATGGTGACTCCACCACCTTCCTGGGCAGCCCATTCCAGTGGTGAATGACTCTCTCAGTGAAGAACTTTCTCCTCACCTCGAGCCTAAACTTCCCCTGGCACAGCTTGAGACTGTGTCCTCTTGTTCTGGTGCTGGTTGCCTGAGAGAAGAAAGCAACCTCCTGCTGGCCACAACCACCCTTCAGGTAGTTGTAGACAGCAATAAGGTCTCCCCTGAGCCTCCTCTTCACCAGGCTAAACAATCCCAGCTCCCTCAGCCTCTCCTCATAGGGCTTGTGCTCGAGGCCTCTCACCAGCCTCGTTGCCCTTCTCTGGACATGCTCAATTATTTTCCTAATAAAATTTTCTGGTTTGGATCGTGTAAGCTCCTTTGAAAGGATTTATTTTTCTGACAAGTATGGAAAGAACATGGGTAGTCCCTGGTCATTTACTTCAGAACTCTTATATTAAAGAGATATCTGTTGGGATATTTAACAAATGACAGTACCCTGATAACCCTGTGTTGTAACAACAGTGTATTCTGCTGTCATTATATTGTGTCTGCAACCTCTGTCAGTTCAATCTGCTTGAGATAAAATTTTCACTAAAGGTATCTGTACAGACTTTGTTTCTAATAACAGTGTGTTGACTGAATTTTGCTAACAGACAAAGTCAAGTGACAAAGTGATCAAACATCATCTATCTGTTGTTGGTACTTCTGCCAGAATATGTCATTCAATTGTCATGTTCTTCTAAGGCTCTGCAGAATATCTGGAAGTTTGAAGATTTCTCTTCTGGTGCAGTTCAATAAAAAGATATTGACTGTTTTAGTTTCATCACTAATTTGATTCATCTTGGCAGTATGCAACATATTTTTCAGTATGTTAATCATCTATCTTGAAACTATTCTAACATTAAGCACCCTGTAGATGAAATCAACAAGTTTTGACAGTATCATTCTTGTGCAAAATAAATGCTATTTACCTCCAAGAATGTGAATTGGCTCTGATACATGCATGCTGTTCAAAACAAACCAAACATCTAAAAGCTCAAAGGTTCATTCTGAATTGGACAGCACAGTGGTAAACTTGAGAATGGCACATCAATTCTCATGATAGCACCCAAAGGAACCATGTGACATTCTTTGAGTGTTTAAACTGAAAGATAAAGTATCTGTTTGCAGATGGGTCAGCTAGGGTAGTATTTGATAGAACTCAAACTACAGAAAGCTCAGAATTTCATCTCTGAATTTCAATATGAGGATCTTTAGTTAGAAACTTAATATGCCATACAATGTTTTTCATGGCATCTCTTTAAAGTAGGTCACATATAGCCTACCACTTGCAAAAGAGAGCATCACCAGGAAAATAATCAGCACTCATTATACAATTCATATAATGACTCACAGTCCAGACTTCCAAATGAAAGAAGCTTCATCATAAACTCCCTTGACTCTGTTGATCAGCTACAAAGGTTGTTTAGGCTTATTTCTTCGCATTTTGATTTTCATTGTAGATTAATCATACCTTTTGTTAATTTTATGACATCTCTTTAATTATTGTTTGGGATACTCACAGAATGATAGGTGTTGGAAGGGACCTCCTGAGATCATTGAGTCCATTGGCCCTGTCAAAGGAGGATCACCTAGGACAGGCTGCATGGGAACAGATCCAGGCAGGTTTTGAAAGTCTTCAGAGACAGAGACTCCACAGCCACTATGGGCAGCCTGTTCCAGTGCTCCGTCACCCTCACCATAAAGAATTGCCTCCTCATGTTGAGGTGGAACCCCTTGATAAGTTCCCAAATCAAGACTCTACTCAAGACTAAAAAGCCCCAGTTCTCTCAGTCTTTCTTCATAGGAGAGATGTTCGAGTCCTGCAATTGTCCTTAGAGGTCTCCTTTGGACTCTCTCCAGCAGATCCGTGTCTCTCTTGAATTGGAGAGCCCAAAACTGGACACAGTATTCCAGGTGTGGTCTCACCAGGGCAGAGTAGAGGGGTGGAGAGAACCTCTCTAGTCCTGCTGGACACACTTCTCTTAATGCATGCACACTTAATGCCTTCTTGTCCATAAGGGCACTTTGCTGTCTCATGGATAACTTGCTGTCCACTAGGACTCCAAGTTCTTTCTCCACAGAGCCACTTTCCAACAAGATGACTCCTAGCTCTGCTGGTGCCTGCTGTTATTCCTGCCCAGATGCAGGACTCTGTGCTTGTCCTTACTGTACTCCATGACGTTCACCTTTGTCCAGCTCTTCAGCCTGTCCAGATTTTGTTGGATGGCAGCACAGCCTCCTGGTGTGTCAACCACCCACCCCCCTCCCCTCAGGTTCATATCACAGAAAACTCAGCCCCCTTATCCAGGTCATTGATTAAGATACTGAATACAACTGGATCCAGCACTGATCCGTGGGGAACACCACTGACCACAGGCTTCCAACTGGGCTCTGTGCTGCTGATCACAGCTCTCAGTACTCTGCTGAACTAGTTACAAATCCACCTCATGGTCTAACCATCTAACCTACTTTTCTTGAGTTTACCTACAAGATGTTATGGAAGACAGTATCAAAAGAGTTCTTATGTACCATACTTCAGGATATTCTATGAACCTTTCTAATAAAGATATCTATGGTTAAGTGGGGAAAGAAATTTTTTTTTTAAAAAGACACTGCCATGATAAGTTAGAGGAATTCCACACACAGAATTTCCTCTTTTCATTGATGAGAAATAGGTTTGAAAGACACTAAATGAGATCTTGATCTTTATTGCAGATATTTGATAGAACTGAAGATCCACAGGGCATATGCTCCAACTATATTTTGCTCTGCAAAAGAGTTTAGATCTCCTGTAGGACAGATGTAACTACCAGTTCCACGAGGCTGCCTCTGATATTCCAGGCCATCTCAAGCAGCACTATATGCCTATTTTTCAGCCATTGGGTGGTGAGACATTGGAACAAATTGCCCAGAAAAGTTGTAAATAGTATTCAAAAGTAAGTTGGACAGGCCTTTGAGTGACCTGACAATGTGGAAGGTGCTCATGACAGGATGGGTTGGAACTAGTTGATTTTTAAGGTCTTTTCCAAATCAAACCATTTAATGATTCTACAAAATGTGCATCTCAGCTTTCTTTCTTTAAAAAGTCACCATTCAGATGTTCAAATTTATGTTCTTCCTGCTCCTAGACAATCTGTTTAAAGGGACAGTCAGAAAATATCAGGTGTTAAAGTTTATTGTCTTTATCCTTTAGGTTAATTATATGAGAAAGAAAATCTTCCAGCTAAGAGTTCTAACCTTTGCAAAACACTTTATCTTAATTTGTTTATTTTTAGAAACAAAATTCCATCTTAATTCTTTCAGAATACATTTAATTGCCCAAATGCCCTTTTGTAACAAAGGGAAATGCCATATAATTATTATTAGAGATTCAAACCAGAAATATCTGCATAATCAAAAGTAGGTATTCTGTGTGTTGGGCTTTTAAAAATGGTGATGACATTTGCAAATGATTACTTAATTATGACAGGAAAATTCTATCTAATCTCTACTGATTTGTGAGAGTGTGAGGCTAGTTAATTTTTGGTCTGTGTCATTAATAACCTGCATAGAGATGAAACTGAGCTTCTTTTTTATAATATCATGGCTCTTGCCCCACCAATTTCTGCTAATTCTTATTTTATTGAATTAATTGTTACTCCTAGTAAATCATTCACAAAAGGTGACCTAGATACAGATTGTCCTCACTGCAGGGCTCTATATATCTTTGCAATATATCTGTATATATCTTGCATCAAATATTTCAATCTCCATAGACAGAGAAATAAATTTCATATAAATTAAAATGCATGTATACAGCTCCCAAATTAACTTGGTGCCTTTTAATTTAAATTCAGTTTCTTGTTAGTCCCACTTTAGAGCTGTGAGAAGCTGCTTGAATTATTTAGGCTCTTACTGTAAAAGTACATTTCTTTTTTAGTGCAAGCTGGATAGCTGACTAAGCTTAAGACATTAAGATATTTAGAGTTCATGTCTATTAAAGCCAGATCTTACCCCAAAATATCCAACCACCCCTTCAATTTGAGGAAAATATTTGTCTGAAAGTAGAAATTTTGGTTTAATTGCCTGTTGAGAATTTCTGGGCAGAGGTGAAAGATCAAGAGGGAGAAATAATCAGAGAAATTTTTCTGTGGTTCCAGAAAACACAATTGAGGGTAATAATGAGATGGTGACAGGAGGTGGAAAGGGAAGTGAATTAGGTGGGAAGATGAAACCTAACCTCAGTAACTGAATTAGAGAGATTAGTCAAGACTTTGGTGGCTATCAGATATACCATACACGCTTTGACATATCAGCCTTTTAGATGTTGTAGTTCCTGAATTTAAATGCAACAGCGATACACATAACTAGTTTTAGGTCATGAAATCAAGCCAGACAGTGATAAAGATATTTTTCAAATCAATAAAAGAAAATAGTTCAGGCCTGGTAATAAATTCCAGACTAAGAAGGCAAGGGACCCCCCTGCCCAAAAACAACAACAAAACCAAACCAAACCAAACCAAACCAAACAAACAAAACCCCCACAAACAAACAAACCAAACAAAATAAACCACAAAAAAACGAACAAACAAACATACCCACAAAAAACCCAAACAACCCACCAACCCTTCATAAACTCCACTTTCTGGAAGTAACTATTAGCATTCAACCAGGGTATGGTATATTTTCTATTATAGCCACATGTATTAAGATCAGATTAGCTGCATTAAATAGAGCAGAAACATGTACTGGATACCTTCTAAAAATAGTCTCTTACCTGATATTTCACTAGAGCAAACCTCCCTGCATCACAGCAAGAATCTTCATGTGTATTTGCAGCACTCAGCACTTCACAAACACTTTCATCTCTCACCTGTGACTTCTTTGTCTAATAGAGATGATAGGTTGGATTGTAGAGTAATAAGGTTATCCTTGTTCTCTGTCCTTGTTTCTTTTGCCTTTTAGTTTTCTAGTATCATCTAAGAAGCTTATGTGATTGGACTTGTATACATAGGTGTAGGTGTATATGCATACATATATATGCAAACGTGTCATCATATGATAAAACAGAAACTCAGAAAGTAAATATATACCTGCAATTTTGTGTATGTGATAATTTTGTGTAAGACCAACAAATTAAAGTCTTTGTCTTATATAGCATTTATAAAAAGCTTTTAGTTGATATCTAACAAATGCTTACACAATTAATTTCCCCCCCGTTTTGGTTTTGTCCTAAAGAAGTATCCAGCTTGGTAATTGATAGGCATTGGACTTTAAATCACAGATTAAAAGGGAAATAAGATTAAAATATCAAGTTTGTTTATTTCTTACCTTTTTACTGTTAGTTTTGCCATTTCAGATGACATAAATCTGACAATTAAGCACATTGACTTTTCCGTCAATGCCAAGTTTATTGACAGGCAGTCCAATCAGCACAGAACTATTAGAGTTCTGACGTTTTCGTTAGGAGAGAGCGGTCTGGTTTCAATGGAAGAGAAGCTCAGGCAAGGAAGGATACACAGACCATTAGCAGTTTATGAGTCAGCTAGGAACTTTAGCTGCGAGGGGCAAAGGCCAGGGCAGCTGAACTGAGCTGACTAACAGGTGTATGCCACACCACAAATACCACATTCATCATAAAGGAGGAAGTTTATTGAAAATGAGAGGTTTTGTTTCTCCTTCTCTCAAGGATTGCCATATTTGGAGGGGCTTGATTATCATTCTGCTCCTGTGAACTGCTTTCCCATTTATTGTGACTGCTCTACATCCACTGGGCTGAGTATAGCCTTGTGTAATTTATATTAGTATATAATATTTGGTATTATTTTCACTTTTTTTTCATTTCAACCTATGGATCTCCCTTCCTTTTCCTGATCCCCCTTTCTGGTTGGGAACGGGGTCATTGTGTGATAGAATAAGAGATGTAGCTAGCTCTGGACACATGCTAAGCATAGACACATAGGTATCCTTAACAGTCAACTTCAAATTTCCTTAACAGAAAAAAAAAAAACCAAAAAAAAAACCCAGAAACCAAAGACAACAGAAAAACAACATTCTTCATAATGTATTTATTTTCTTCCTTTCCATTACATTCAGGGACATTATGATAATCCTTCTCTGGTTCAAGACCCTGATGAACTTGAACATATTGGCCAAGCTCTGTTGTGACCATTTATAGTAAATGGTCTTCATCTGATCATTTTAGAAGTGACTACACAGATACAACATATGTCTCTTCCAGTCTGAGATAGAATGGCACCATCCGTGCCTCCTGGACCACCTTGAATCTGTCAGACATATTTCTGCTATTTGGATGCTTTGGTTTGGTTTGGTTTTCCCACAAGCTTCCCAGTTGAGTAATGAACTCAATTAGTTGTGTAATATTCTGTAGCTCAACACAAGGACTTGACTATGTAGTATTGAGCATAATGCTGTCATCACAGCTCTGATACACAGAGGTGAGTACTTCCACCATCCTGGAAGATATAATGTGCAAACTCTGGGGTAACTTCCCCTAGACTACAAGCTACAAAAAGGGGTTCAAAAGTTATGCCAGCTTTTAACCAAAAATAATATTTCTCACAGCAAATACTAATTAATTAGAAGGATAATTTATCCTAATGATTGAGGAATTGCACAGAAAGGATCATTTACAAGAAAAACTTCAGTTTCACTAATAGTATGGAAGACCCTGGCACATCCCACCAAAGACTGAGTTATTACTCCGTCAAGTACTGTAACAACCAAGCAACAACTAAGCAAAGTGGATGAAGGCTATGATGAAGACTTTTTTGGCTGTTTTTCATCGTCAATTGCAAGTTTACCTAAAGCAAGGCATTATGCTGCTTTCATTAATGAAAACTTTTCTCAAGCTTTTAAAATATTCATCTTTTTTCTTGCAATGACGATTTGGAATGTAAACTAACAATCACAGCAAAAATGCACAAAAAGTATAGAAATGCTTCAGTTACTTCAAATAATCTGTTAAAACATATTCAGTATGTGCATATACCTGAAAGTTTAACTTTTTATCTGATTTTGGCAGAAATTGCTTTGAAATTGCAATTATTTCCTGAGGTAAAAAAACTATGAGTCAGCCTTGGCCTAGAATATTTCACATTTCTTTCTTGTACTTTTTATTTTTACAAAAGTATTTACAAGCAAATATTCATTCTGGTTTATGTGAAATTCATATGCTGAAAAAATTTAGATATCTTTTCATTTCTGCTGGCAATATCCTCCTGTAACTGCTTGTTAAAATTATCTATGGGTGTGTATATGTATATTCTAATATTCTTGCACAGTCTTAACTTCTTTGGTAATATATGTATGTGAGGAGAAAAGCTTAAGCAAAGATTACAGAAAGTCACAGCTATGTGGGAGGGCTAGACAAATTACAATGGAACACTGGAATTATGTTTTATTAAAATATATAAACTAGAGATTTTATGTAATAACTTCTTAATCTTATTTTTAATTCCTTAATTTGTACATCTTGCCCAGAATGTTTTCAGTTTTCACACGGATTCAATTACATGCAGCTCAATAACTTAGGATGTACTAAGGAATTAAATAAAAATTTGATAGGTATGAAGTAAACACGATATAATAAATTCGTCTTAAAAAAAAAGCAATCTAGCCATAAGGTATTGTTAGTTCTCCTTGTAGCTATGTTGATAAAGCAACAGCATCATTAGCTGATTGCATTTATTTTTTCTTAGAATTTAATCTTCATAATTCTGTTTTCTGTCTTCTGATTTGTTATTCTAATTAACCTTCCCTTGCTGAAGGGATTTTCAACTGATGCTAATTTTTGAGTTTCTGACCGAGTAAAGCTCATTGTTAGCATTAACTGTATGATCATACTTATGGGTGTAAAACACAAGAGATCTGTACTGAGTTTAAACTCTGTTGATATGATAAAACCTCACTGTGGCATGATATGCATTCAGCTGTTTAGAGTCATACCACCTCACCTCATGTTCTGACATCACTCATTGTCAGTAAAATGAGACACACAATAAAGCCTGACCTATGTTAACACAGCTTGCTCTCGCAAGCCACTTCCCTCCATACAGACAAGAGGGAAAACAATAAAAAACCCCAACAAAAACAAAAAACAAAACAAACAAACAACAAAAAAACAAACCCAAAAAACCCCCTGTGTTAAGATAAGGAATATAATGAGATAATACAATGCACAATTACTCTAACCTATTTGCAGAAAAGTACAGCAAAACACAGAAGCAGCAGCAGAAACCAGCAATCTCCCCCCACTAGCAACGCTCCCCAACCTGCAACCACCCAGCAGAGAAGACCAACACCTCAAAGCCAGGAACCAGATGCATCAAACAGAGAAGGAAGTTCTCACATTACAATATGAATGTCAAGCCCCCTGGCTCCAGCCACCGCTTTCATTTTGAAGTTGGCATGAGGGGGGCATGGTAGTGAATATGGCAAGCAGATGGAACTCAACCCACGACAGCTCACACTACAGGAAAACAAACAAAGAGACAAAACAAACCAAACAAACCCCTAGATGCTTAAAGGAACAGGAAAATGATACAATGCCATTGATCCAACAATAAAAGCAAGTTTCTGTAGTTGAATACAAGATTCTGCATAGCTTAATGCTCTCTTTTGTAGATAAACTTGGTCTATCTGCTGCTCTCAGAGTCATTAAAGATCTTACTTATGGTAAGAGAGGCTGTGAGTTTGTTTTTTCAATCGAACTGCAGCTTAGTGAGAGTATCTCTTCTATCTAAATTCCATCAGTATCTGTCACAAGTCACAGTGTTCTGCATTCCCTTCTAAAGTGTTGGACAACATAACAGTGATATAGATACAGTCATCCAAGACAAGACTGCATTTCACACACGAAACACTTCAGTACACAAAGAGGCCATGATCTTTTACAAAATACAGGATTAAAAAAGAAAAAAAAGTAACCTCAATCTTTAGAATATGAAGTCAGAATAATACAAAAAGAACCCTGTAAAATGAAGAAAATCATCTTTTAATCGTAGCTACCAAATTATCTACATTAGGACAAAATCAAGTTATTTTAAAGATTTTTGATGAAGACCTGTGTCATTTATGTCACAAGTCTGTGAAAAATAGTTGTATGATTCTGTAGTTGGAGGGAGTTTGAAGACATTTGAAGTCCATCCCTTTCTTTCAAGACAATATCATATACTGTCTTTCAAGACAGTAACTGCTGGAACGGCTCCAGAGGAGGGTCACAAAGATGATCAGAGGGCTGGAGCACTTCCTCTATGGGGACAGGTTGCTAGAGTTGGGGCTGTTCAGCCTGGAGAAGAAAAGGCTCCTTTATAGCAGCCTTGCAGAAGCGGAAAAGGGCCTACAAGAAAGCTGGGAACCAACTTTTTACAAGGGCTTGTAGTGATAGCATGAGAGGCAATGGATAGAAACATGAGGAGGGTAGATTTAGATTGGATATTAGAAAGAAGTTCTTTACAGTAAGAGTGATGAGACACTGGAACAGGTTACCCAGGAAGGTTGCAGATGCCCTTCCCTGGAGATGTTCAAGGCCAGGCTGGATGAGACCTTTGGCAGCATGGTCTAGTGGAGGGTATTCCTGCCCATGGCAGGAAGGTGGGAACTAGATGATCTTTGAGATTCCTTCTATCCTAACCCATTCTGTGAATCTATGAAGATCAATGTAATTCACAATACAGAATAAATGTATTTTCAGTTACAGAGGCTTAAAGGTCATGGAACACCGGAACAGGCTCCCCAGAGAGGTTGTGAAGTCTCCTTCTCCGGAGGCTTTCGAGACCTGTCTGGATGTGTTTCTGTGTAACCTGCGCTAGATTATGGTCCTGCTCTGGTGAGGGAGTTGGACTTGATGATCTCTGATGGTCCCTTCCAGCCCCTAACATCCTGTGATCCAGTGATCAAGTGACTTTACAGCATCCAGGTCAATTAATATCCCTTTCACGCTATCCTGACCCCATTATTTCTTATTCTAGGAACAGTGGTTATGGAGAAAAAAATATCCTCTTCTCTGTTCAGAAGATTCTGTGTTTCGACATATCACTTCGGGGCATAGTTTAATTGTCATGGTGGTCTTAGGTTAACTGTTGAGCTCAATGATCTTAGAGGTCTTTTCCAACCAAAACAATTCTATGATTCCATGTTTTTTATAAAGAATTTATCTTATAACTTCTGTTTCCTCAGCTTTCAATAACGACTTATTTTCTAGTGCCATCATTCTTCATGATACACTTGATTCTGTCCAAAATAGACCCATGTCTTTCTTGAAATGTGAGGCCTGAAACTAGACATAGCATTCCAATTGGTTGGGGTTTTTTTGGTGGTTTTGGTTGATTGGTTTGGGGGGGGGTTGTGTGGTTTTTGTTTTGTTTTGTTTTGTTTTTGTTTTTTCCTTCTTTACTCTGGGGAGAAGATAACTAATTTAACAGTGAGATTTAGTTTCAGATTTGACGGTGGGTGTCTTTCAGCCCATGCTAAATTGTTCATATTGACAGTACCAGCAAGATATCTCTTCTTAATAATGGGAGAATAATAATCTGGTGAATGTGAGGACAGAGATAGGCACCTAAATTAGGTATTTTAATCTGTAGCTTTATGCCTGCAACATAAGCAGAGTGTAATCTTCCATAACATTTGGCCCTTTATATTTTTTTTTTTTGCAAGAGTATGACGTTGTCCCTTGTTTTCACTTTTGATGATCTGTAATCCTTAGATCATTTCCTATGTAACCATGTTCCACAGCCATTTATTTTCTATGTTAGTGCTGTACAGTGATTAGCTTTGGTATGCTGCACTTCTATAAATAACATTCTTCTTTTTCAGACCATTGCTCTAGTTTATCAAGATAATTTTGAATTATAATCCTATCATCCAACACACACTGCCTTTCAGTTTTGTGTCAGCTGCAAATTTAACAAGCACACTCTTTATTTTTTCAATCAGGTTCTTAATGAAATACTTAAAAATTAGTAGACCTAGAGAAAAAACCCTAATGGAACGTCACTCAGAATATTTTGGTAACTAAATATTAATGACTTTTAATATGGATATCCAACAAACATAAATTCTACAGTTGTCCTAAAGGCCATGTACTCAAAAAATTTATAATCCTTAAGCAACCTTTTGCACTGATCTGAGTGCTCTGTATGTACCTACATGGAAGTGCTTCAGCTAGAGAAGAGCAATGACTGCCTCAGGGTTTACTACCACTGATCATAGTGCAGGCACTAAGTCATATTTCATTTACAGCAATTAGCATGACTCAGTTTTTGGACTTCACACTAGGTGGCATCTCTGTGTGAGGATGGATAATGCTTCTATTTGTCTTAATATCAGAAAGGATCCTTCAGCATCCTGAGAGTGAGACTATTAGGTTCCTAAAAATAATTATAGTATTATTACTTATTAATATTGGTGGATTTTTTTTTTTATGTGAGAATTGAAATACTATGCAGAAGGGGAATATCACTGCCAATACTCCTGTTTTCTTCCAAAAGCAAGCTGAACCAATCCCTGGGTAAAATGCTGAGCCAGCTGATTAGAGTTAGTTTATGATTTCTTATATGACATGATATTTCTTATTGCTCTGGAGCAATACATGAAATGTGACAGAGAAGGAAGTGACAAGTCTAGCTGGTCTGTCTAGCTGTCTTGTGTTCAGAAAGACTGACTCTGTCAACTAAGTAGTGGATATAGATCTGTCTGTTGTAACACAAATTAAAACCAGCAACAAAAAAAAACCCAAACAACAACATCCCAAAACAAACAAACAAACAATAAACTCTTGTCTTCATTTTTTAAGTAGTTTTCATAGGATTATTTCTCAGAAGTGTTCTTGTACTTCCTGACACAACAGTTATAGAGGTATGGTATCATCTGGAAAATAATTTTGTAAGTTGGTTAACTGTACACATTGGATGGCTGCAGTCCTTACTGGCATGACAGAGTCCAAACCAGGAACCTGAAAAGGTGAGATTCTGCTTTAGTGATAATGAGAGCTGATGAATAAACTCATATAAAAATAAATATTCTGACCATTATTATGGAAGGGAAAAAACCCCAAAAATCAAAACCTAAAAACCAACCAAACAAAAACACAAACAATCAAACCAGGTGTGTTCTTGACATGATTAACATAGACTCATAGAATGGTAAGGTTGGAAGGGACCTCAAGGATCATCTAGTTCCAACCCCCTGCCATAGGCAGGGACACCTCCCACTAGTACAGGTCACTCAAGGCCTCGTCCAACCTGACCTTGAACATCTCCAGGGAGGGAGCAGCCACAACCTCCCTGGGCAACCTGTTCATGAAATAACACTGCTAATATTGAATAGATATTTATATATTTCATTCGCAATAGTAGAGCAAGTTAAAATAGTAAGTCTAAATCTAAGGTACTGGTTGATCTGAAAATTCTATGTCCCCACTTACTGGGATAATTTAACATGGGATAATACAGTTATTTTCCTATTTCTCTATCCTACTCTTGTGTAAGAGTTCAGTGCCCCTTTATCTCGGCTGCTTGTATAGCAGCTGTTGAATTGCATACTACAGCTTCTTGCAACGAAATGAACCAGTATGAAGTAGATGAGCAGCTAAGCACCCAAGACATCTAAGCTACGCATCTAAGACATCTCTGCACTGATATATAAATAAACCTGTGCAAATATCAATATTTAATCTGTCCCTAGTCATTATTAAGGACTCAAAAGATTCATGTCTGGAGCAGATGGAGTAAAGAATTCAGTAGATTTTACAAACAACTATACAAAATCTTCAATTTTAGAATGGTCTCTAGGTCCTAGTGGTAGAACTGCTACATTCTGTCCGCCAACACAAAACTGGATCATGTTCTTGTCAGGCGCTGAAAAAAAGAGTGTAGGCAACATAATTAATTACAGGAGTTGCAGCTTCAAAGGTAACTGCAGACAGATGTGTCTGCATATCTATATATCTGTATGCATCTATTTATGCACATGTAACTAATCTGAACACATTTCAGAATCTATTCCTAATATCAAAGTATTTGATTTAGAGCCAATGTTACTAACACGATTGATGAAAGCTGAATTAACTGGAGATGCCTAACTTATGCCCCTACCAAATTCAGAGGATTTAACCTCATTATTCCCTGACATTACATTTTTATATCACAAAATTTTGTGCATTATACAGTGTCATGAAACCACTATTTCTATTGTTATGAGATCCAAACATTCTGTGATGGTTTGAGAGTTCCCCGCCCCCCNTTTTTTTTTTTTTTCTTCACCAGGCATGACATTCATGCTTGAATGGAGAATTCTATTCAACCTGCACTCACCCACCTGACTGATCAGCTTGATCAAAAAAACCAAGAGGTGATACAGATCTACTAGAGAAACTAATGACAGAAAAAGTCAGATCCCTTGGCTAAGTGAATCAAAAGGGCAAAGCTCCTTGACTCTGTTTGCTAATAATTAATTTAATGTTATTTCTGGATTTTGTATGACTTCATGCATTTCAAGATTTAATTCCAAGAGGTATTAGGTGACAAAATGAACCTCTGAAAATAGTTTATGGGGGGAAAAGAAAAAAAAAATTTTGTTATAATTCTACTTGCAAACATTATATTAAGTTCAGTAGCAACATTGCTTTTGAAGTACTATACTGGAACAAATAATTTCTTTTGGGAGAATAATAGTCTTGCGATAGAGATCTAAGAGACTGAAAATGGAAGGCTTTTCCCAGTAGCTCTTCTAGTGTTTCATCCAAACAAATTTTGAAAGTTTCAACTGGTTGAGCTGCCAAGACCTCCTTGGTGACTTTCTTCATTTCTGTATTTCATTGGTTGTTAAATCTTACACATTTCCATACAAAGAAAACTAATGTCAGACAGGTTCAAAATAGAAAAACAAAACTGGTATATAAAAAGAAGTAATTAAACACTGAAGTCTTTAAAAGGCATGGTCTCTGAACTATTTAATCTGATCAAAACTAGGAGACTGAAAGGCAGGATAGATGTTTACTAAGTCTTGAGGAAGGCCCAGAAACACTTTGGGAACATGCCAAAGTTATTGCAGGACAAAATCACTTGAGAGATAGTTCTATTTTAACAATATTGAGAGTTACGATCCATTGCCTGGTAACATTCCCAGGCACTGTTTAATTTACAGCTCTGAATGTCATCACTCCATTGTTTTGGTGCTCTGTGCTGTAGAGGTCAGATTAGATTAATTCATTCTCTTTTCTGAATCTCAGATCTGTGATACTCAATTCCTAGTGGAGATCACTATGGAACTGTCTTTAAAAGTCTGACTCTATCAAATAACATTGTGAAATGCTGAGAGCTCTACTCAGAGAAAAAACAAAACCAAACCCCATGAAACAAAAAACAAAACAAAACAAACAAACAAACACTGAACAAAGCCTGAATAAAGAGACTTCGGAGAAAGGCAATTTAGATAAAGACTATGGCCTATGTGAGTGGTAGATCTCAAAATGCTACAGCTGCTAGTTTATCTGAGTTTTTCTTCTATTTCAAGCTGCTTCATCAATGCTTCCTTTCATTCAGGCACCATTTGATCTACAAGAGCTGCATTCTGATGTCAAAGTCATTGTTTTACTTAAAATAAGAGCAATTATTTGCACAGTGATTACTTATGCTCCACCCTGAGCCAGATGATGCTGGATATTGGAAATGTCAAGTAGTTTAGTATAACGAATGGAGAACCAGTGAGAAGGTCAAGCAGTCATTGTAGCAATGATGCAGGGTTATACATCACACGGATGGCTTTGTGGAAGTACTCTGCCAGGTGCATAACCCTGAATAAGGTATCAAAGGTTTGCATTTCTGACTGGCTTTGTCAGTGAGGTCAAGAATAACACCATTACGGAATCGCAGAATTAACCAGGT
>WBNM01014592.1:119300-166405 GCA_013399055.1 Ramphastos sulfuratus | reverse complement strand
GAGGAGGAAGAGGAGGAGGGGACCTGGGGCATCATTGCCGTTGGGTTTGAGGTGCTGTGGGATGAACTGGGGAGGAGAGCAAGATCCAGCTCCGTCGATGCTGCGCCTCGGCGTGGCTCCTGCTGCGGAGCGTCGCTCCACCCCTCACCAGCTAATAAAGCCTCCGCCGTGCTGGTCCCTCCTTTGCCACTGACTCACGGGGCTGACCCAGCCCAATCCCCTCACTGCCCTGCACCTCCATCTTCTGACCTACAAAGCCGGGCTCATCCCCGCCGCTGCCTTACATAAGAGAACTTAGCACCAAAGCAAACCCCACGGCACTTTGCTTGACGGCAGCTCATGGGCTCAGTCACCTGCGCTCAGGGGCACCCAGACCTCAGCTCTGGGATTTAACCTTGAGGGCACTGACAAGCGGCATCTCCCCAGGGGGGTTGCTTGTGTTTTGGGGGCCGGGAAGCAGAGGTGAGCAGCCTGTGCTGTTTTTGGCACGGTGTCCTGTCGGCTCTAGTGCCAGGGAATGCCTTCACCCTGCTGCCCTGGTGCTTTGGCACACCTCCAGTACCCTGAAACCTGATCGATCGTGTTTGGAAAGCAGGTCAGGAATGGTTGGGGAGGTGGAGGCTTTCTGGGTGCCTGCCGGGCTGGGCTGGGCTCATCTCCACTGCTGGTCAGGGATCAGCCCTGGCCACATTCTGCCCCCTCTACCCCAGAAGCCTGAAAGTGCCCCTTTTGGTTTGGCTGCTTTCAAAGACAATGGCACGACATGCCCAGAAGGGTCTTGGGGTGGAGGACAAGCATCCTTGGGTCACAGTGGGGATCACATGACAGCAGCTGCCAGCATCTGGATGGGAAGGCTGCTGGGCAGAGGGCCCTATGGGGCACCCAGCAGGTATGGTGATCCCCGGAGAATTGGACCCCAGAATTTTGGGCTCCAGGATTGGGCCGGTGCAGGCTGTGAGAGAAGCAGGCACTGGCTCGGCCAATGCCCAGCACTGCCTGACGTAAGAGGTTATACAAGCCCTCATGGGCAGGGTGCTGGCAGCTCTGTGACCAGAGCCCTGCTCCTACTCTGGGATAATGCCTGCAGGAATGGGGACAGCCTGGCTCCTCACCCAATGTTGGACATCCTTCATGAAAGCTTTTGTTGGCAGTGGCACCCCAGGGCAGTGCCCATGAAGGATGCATGGGCTTGCTGGAAGAGCATGGTAGGGCTGGGCAGCACCCAGGCAAAAGCCAACCTGGAGAAGGATGAAGATGGTTTGGTGGTGTCCTTGTGCCATGTCTGGGAGTGGCTGGGGTGGAGGGCAGCAGGATCCCTGGCTGGTGGCTCAGGGGCTGTGTCAGGAGAACCACTTGCCTGGAGTGAGTGGATGGTAGAGGGTGCAGAAGAGCAAGGAGAAGCTGGACAGAACTGAGTGCTGAGCTGGGTCAGCCTGTTCTCAGGGAGAGGCTTCCTGACCCCCCACAGGAGGAATTTCGGAGGTGCCAACAGGGGCCCACAGGTGCCAGGGTTGCAGCACACCTCCTTGCCCGCCGGCTGCGGGTGATGGATCAAGCCCCGGCATTCGAGGCAGCCGGCCGAAGGTGTTACTCACTCAGCCCCAGGCTGCTCTCAGCTCCGTGGGGCAGGAATGCCACGTGCCCAAACCACCTTTCCCCAGGGAGAACCAGCCCCGTGGCCTGGGACAGTGTCCTTCAGCTGGAGCTGGTTTAACCCTGCGTGAGGTGGAAGGAGTGGGTGCTGTGGGTGCCTCCTGGGTGGCTTTCCACACTGATGGGGATGAGAAGGTTCTCAACCCTCCCTGGGCATTCTGTGGACACCAGGAGCTGGAGAAGGTGACATGGGATGGGTGCATTCCTCTCTGAAGGGGCTCGTAAGGTCCCTTTCTCACCACCCAAAAGCTGTCCCAGCCTTGACAGCAGGATAAGGCCATGTTGGGGGTGAAGGCCAAACAAAACCATATTTTGCCTCCAAATTAGCAGGCACGTGAAGAAGGAGCAAGAGCCAGTAGGACTTGCCAGCTCTCCTCAGATGTCCTCCCTGCCAGCCCTGCCATCATCAGAGCCTTCCCAAGGAGCTGACAGCAACATGCTCATTGCTTCAGAGAATGGGCACAGCAACCCACCGTGGGCTTGTCTTCTAGAGAGGTAATTTTGTTGTCCGCAGGACTTTTCACTGTTGGAAAAGGAGACCTGAGGTTTGGGAAAAACAGAGGTCATGGGAATGGTTTTTGACATAGCTAACAGTAGGTGTTTGCAGTTTGGGGCAAATGGAGTGAAATGATGGGGAAAATGATCAGCCCATGTGCAGGCTGAATCCCAGGTGCTCCATGGGGACTTCCCATCAGCTCCAAGGTTTTCCCAACCAAACCTCACTCTTAGTCATGCCTTTCCCAGCAAATTGCCTGGTTTTCCAGGCTCGTTAACTATTGTCCCTGCGACATCCTGCTCGGGAAGCAGTCGTGGGCAGTGGGGCTGTTCCCAGAACCACCTCCAGCCTGGCTCTGTAAATCCCACTATCAGCTCCCTGCCGTATCCCAGCCTGGCTCCAGCTGGCTGTGGCCCAGCCGGGGATGTGGCCCTGGGACAGCTCCTGCGTTTGCCAGCGGATCCAGCCGCCCATGGGCTCCTTGGGCTGGCAGGGTGGTGCCAGCAGCACCTCGTGAGCCCTCTGCACGTTTCAGGGGAACCCTCCAGACTGTGCCAAGTGCTCGGTGACGCTCGTCCTGTCACCGCAAGCGCGGCAGGAGGTTGGTCTTATCTCGCCTTGCGCTGAGCTTGGCTGATTGTTGATTGTTCTTTTTCCCATTCAGGAAGAAAGGGAATACAAAACATCTACTTTTTCTGCAGAACTGCTATCTGAGTCTGTTTCTGAGGAGTTTCCATCCCACTGCCCCAGGTGTGGCTCTCCTGGGGGTAGCAAAGTCACTCTGGGCAGGTAATCTCAAACCCTGGCCATCTGATGGACTGGAAGAAGAGATGATTTTAGAGCTGAACTCTTGTTCTCTTTACACCCAGGTTCATCCCTGAGGCCCCTCTCCCACTGTAACCTCCAGCCCAGTGAATCCCGGTACTAGAGAACTGTCAACCCTGCAAACTTAGTGAGGATGGCTCTGAGTCCCCCAAGTCCCCTGACGTGGAAATGGCAGCCAGCTCCACCTGCCACAACAGCTCCTACCACCCACAGTTCAGCCCTAACCTGGTTTCTAGTCTAAGCTCTATTTTTTTTTTTTTCCATGGGCCTCCTCCCTCTTTTGCTTTGCCCCACTTTGCCCTCCTGCTGGTGAGCTCCAGCTGCCACTGACCCCAATTCCATTAGGACCTTGCTGAAGTGGGTAATAAAACACACTTGGTGAGGTTACTTGGGTCAGGGTGGCTCCTGCCTCCCCAGGCTGGGATTAAGAAGCAACACTTTGGATTTGCCTGCAACGGCTCGTGGTGGGAGGGGGAAAGCTGAAGGAACGGGGCTGGAGAGAGACTTTGCTTTTGTGGCAAAACCGGTTGCAGGATTAGCAGCTTTCCTGGCATTCCTGTCTTCCTGGGGGATTGCAAAATGCCAAGTCTTGAGGTGCTGGGCATGGGAGATGGTTCCTTCACCCAGTGCTCGAGATGCAGCTGTGTGTGAGTTGGGGCTGACCTGCAATCTCCTCCAGGGTCCTCCAGATGTTGTCTTGGTGGACTGGGATCCAGAGCACCACTGCTCCAAAGGTATCATTAGGAAAGTCCTTGTTTTTCCAAGCTAACTGGTTTTATGGGCCCAGCTGTGCTGATGAAATAGCTGCCAGGCTGTGTGAGTTATCCCTCTGGCTGGCAGGGTGCTTCTGGGCACTTGCTCTGAAGAAGAAACAAAAACTGCCCTCAGTGTGGTGAGACCTGTGAGGAGAAGGTTTGTCAGGGCTCTAGTGGGCTGTCTATGCCCACCAGGAAGGATGGACTCTTCCCTGGGATGGGCTTGGAGCAGTTCAACCTCAGAGAGCCAGTTCCCTTGCTCAGGGCTGGGGGCTGCCCCATGCATAACGGGCAGGGTGGACACAGGTGGTATTGGCTGGTTATGGCCCCAACCTGGCAGGGAGATGGAGCCCATCTGTGTCCAGTGCAGCTGGGACCAGCAGACTCTCTCTCTGACCCCTCAGCTCAGGCCTTGCCTCCCCATAGCAGCTGAAAGTGGGGAAGTAGGTTAGGGCTGTGCAAGGGCTGGAGAGATGGGGGTGCATTCTTGGAGTCCGGCTGGATTTGGGCAGCCCTTTGGCTCTCAACCAGATTTCCAGCCCAGAGGAGTGACACATCACGTTGGCTTCCCAGCCCGGCCGGCCGGCTCACTCCCTTCCAGGCACGGCTCCCGGGCACGGCAGGTTACATCACGGCCCCGGCTGCCCTCGCCTCTTCTTGCCTCCCCTCGCCTCCTCTTGCCTCCCCTTGCCTCCCCTCCTGCTGGAGCAGCACGGATCGGGAACTTGCCGAGAGACCACGGCACCCCACTGCTGTTTGCACCCAGGGTGGCGCCACCCCCCCATGCCAAGGCAGAGCATGGTCCCACGCTCAGCAGAAGGCAGTGCCCTACCTGGGTCAGGCTTAACGTCGTGCCACCCCTCCTCTTGCCAATTCAAGCTGTAGATGGGTGTCTTAACGAGCAAGGAGCTTTCTGTCTTGCAGGAATTCCTGGTTTCCATGAATTCAGCATCTCCTGATCCCATAAAGGGCAGTAACAGAGTCAAGATGGAGATACTGCCTGTGCCCACCTTAGTTCTGGTTCCTTAAACTTGGCAAACACAACAGAATAGCCAGAGTGTGACAAAACACTTCTGGCAAGGGGTTGTTGGCCCTGAGCCCTGCCTTCCCTCCCAACACCTTTCCCTTATGGTTGCCAAGCTGGTGGTGGGAACTGGCAGGGAGACCTGGCCCCAAAAAGCAGCTGAGGGTAGTGGCACTGAGCCACCCCAGCAAATGGTCCTTGCTTGGCCATAAATTAATCCAAGGCAAAAAATGCTGGGTAGTGCTATCCCCAGCACAACCTCACTGGGGTCCTCACCCTCCCTCTGCATGCAGAGGAGGTTGGAAATGTCCCTCTTTCCTAGAGAGGACAGAGCTGGAGCCTGAAGTTACCCTGCCTGCTCTGAGTGGTAAAAGTTTCGTGTGGGTGGCAGCTGGGGAGCTGGCAGGTCGGGTGTCTGCCCGCAGGGACACGTGCATGGATGGCCTTGGTGGCTCTGGGCTGGGGACCAGGAGGGTGCCTGGAAGCTGGGGGAACTGGGGTTGGGTAGTGCCATGGTTACAAGGAAAAACATCGTGAAGTTTTGAGTGCTGGAGGTGCAGTGTTGAGCCCAGGAGCATCCTCACGGTTGCTGGCTGATGACCAGTGCTGGAGAGCTGGCTGCTTTCCTCCTCAGAACCTTCCAGTGCCAAGATGAGACACCCCACCAAACCCTCCAGGGTGGCAAAAGAGCTGCCAGGCTGGTGAGAAAGAAGGCTCTGCCTTCGTTGGTTGCACTGCCAGCAGCAGGCTTGGCAGTTTGGAGGCTGAGCAGGACAGAGCCCCTGGCATCTCCACCGTGCAGCCGTGTTGGGTAACACCTGACCAGGCAGTGACGCCAGGGACCGAGGGGTGGGGGCAAGCAGTTTCGGTCAGGGCAAGAGCAGCGGTGCCCAAACCAGTGATTACCCTCACCCTGCTAAGTGGAGGAAGTCTGTGATTAGTTGACACCTCCAGCCAGGCTTTGGAAACGAAGCTGTGCTGAGCAGGGGCCAGATGACAACTGCTTTA
Organism: Ramphastos sulfuratus; assembly: GCA_013399055.1. Classification (NCBI taxonomy): domain Eukaryota; kingdom Metazoa; phylum Chordata; class Aves; order Piciformes; family Ramphastidae; genus Ramphastos; species Ramphastos sulfuratus. The sequence goes on along the minus strand of WBNM01014592.1, from coordinate 160,644 downwards.
TTCACTGCTGGTACAGAACACTGCAAGCACAAAGCACAGCCTGGGAACGGTATCAGGGCATGCTGGTGATGGCCGAAGGGGCTGAGGGTGGGTACATAATACCTAGTCACAACTGGGGTGCTCCTGGGTAAGGATGGGTTTTGGTGTGACTTTGAGCCTTGGGCAGGGATATTCGAGGGCTCAGGGCCAGGCTTTGTGCTGGGTTTGTTTTCTGCTTGCAACTGGCTTTGAATAAACCTGCACCAGCTGCTGCTGCAGGTCTCGCCTGGCCCTGCAGCCTCAGTAAGGGAATGACCTACTCCTGGGGCTTGCCCCTGAGCTTTGGGGTTCTTGTGTTTGCAGAACCCCTACTGAAGAGAGGTGAAGAAAGGTGGTTGCCTTCCCCCTTGGTGTAGCTGATACCAGGTGTGCGTCTGACCCCACAGAAAGAAGAGCCTCCTACAGGGGCAGTCCTCACTCTGCAGGTAGGGGAAGCTTGTGGTCCCTCCTTGCAGCTCTCTGGCTTGGCCAGGACCTGGTCATCACTCCAACCTCAGAGCCAAGAAAACTTGAGTCCCTACCACACTGTGTGTCCCTAAAGCTTGAGGTACCAAGGAGCTAAGCCAATGTCTCCATACCTGTCTGCCACTGGCAGGTACACCTTGCCTCTTCTCACCTCAGGGTGAACATCATTGAGGTTTAGCAGGACAATTCCCCACCTGTGACCCACCCACAGCACCCACCTGGGACTCAAACAGGGGTGAGAAAAACCTAACAGCATTGCAAAGGATGGTGTGCATGGCACTGGAGTGTGGGGCTTGGGCACCCTTTCTAGCTAGGCAATGCCCTGGGTCGAGGCTGTGCCATTAAGCTGCTTCCCTCTGGAGGTGTGGAGGTGGTGGGAGGTGACACTGGGCCAACATGGCACTTAGATAAGATATCAGCTTCCGTCTGCGGTGCTTCCCCAGCAGCCTCTGTGTGACCCTGGACAAGGCAGTGTGGCTTTGTCTGCCCTGTCTCACCTCCATCTGGTCTGTGCCATGCTGGCTGGCACAAACAGATCACCCAGATTAGCCTGCACAGGATCCTGTTTCTTCCTGGAGTTGCCGAGCACGAGCGGGAAGTTTTCCACTCCCTAAAGTGACCATTGATGCCCTTCCAAGGGTGGGACATTCCGGGGGGGTATTTATTCAGGTTTGAAAGCATAACCTTGCCACATCCTAGCAGGGCTGGGAGTGTGTGGGCTGCTGAATGGCCCCAGACAGATTGGGCATTTTGCCATCCTTGCCAGTCCTGTCTCAGACTGGCACCGCCAGAGCTTGGAGGAAGGCTGTGGCTGCAGCCAAGGTCTTGGTCCCTGGGAGGTGATTTTGCATTCCATGGGCTGGGGTTCAGTGGTTGTGCCACTGACAGTACCCTCTGCTTAGCACATGGGTCAGGCTGGGTCTCACTTTTTGGGAGACCGTGAGGCAAGGGCAGAGTATCCCAGGCTTTGGGCAGAAAGACAGTGAGAGCAGCTCTTGCATGGAGCTGTGACCCCATCTGGCACCTGCCCCAAGGTTCCTGAGCTCATCCTTTGCTCCTTCCTCATCCCACAGCTCCAGGGATGTAAGGTTTGGGGTGTGCTGGCTGAACGTGGGGCAGCCCCAGTGCGGGTGGGTGGTTGAATGTAGAGATTGGAACAGAGCTCCCAGCTTGGCAGAAGCTGTAGGAGATACTTGGCCATGGAGCTTGGGATGTGCCACCAAGTGACTTTATGCCAGAGTCTGAATTGGGGGGACAGAGCTGCTCTCGGAGGTGATGCAGCCAGGGCTTTGCCTGCAGGTGGAGCTCCGAGCTCAGCCGTTGGGCGGGGGAGAGCATTGGGATGAGGTATTCAACCCCACCAATTTCTCCTGAAGGACCCCATGGCTCTGCCAGACCCCGACAGAAAACCAGAAGAAAGCTTAAGCTTTCCCTGCTGGGGAGGGGATGGAGGTAATTAATCCCTTATTAAGTTAATTACCCAAATGTGCCTGGCCTGAAAGAGGAGGGGGAAACCCCACCCAAACCCAGGTATTAAAAAGGGAATCTCTGCAGCCCCAGTGATATGTTGGGAAAGGGAGGTGGGGGTGTGGTGTGTGTGTTCTGTTATATCTGGCTGCAGTGCCAGGGGAGCTGATGCTGCCCACACTGCCAGCCTCTGCAGTCTGCTCCTGCCTGAAAGAAGGAAAAGGAAGGTATGCAAAGTGCTTAGCTGTAAGGATGAACTGGTTATGGGGCTCTGACCCCAGCCCTGGGAAGAAAATGCTGCAGCTTTTGCCAACTGTTCCTGTATTTGGGGCTGGAAATGGGCTGCAGGAGCCTGGGGGAACAATGTGGGCATCAACCAGGAGCACTTCCAGCCACTGGATCCTGCCAGCCTGGTGTGTGTGCCCTTGTGCTATGCTAAAATGGCCTTTCCCCTGCTGTCCCCGTTTGGGAGCAGTGACATGGGAGGACTCCAGTGAGAGCCAGATTTGGCCAGGAGCTGTGGCTGGCATTGCTCCTGGTGGCAGAGTGGCTGGAGGGTGGACAAGGGCAGCAGTGGGGCTGGCAGCTGCTAGCAGAGGCAGTGGGGTCTGCTCAGGTGACCTTCATGCTGTGGGGTCAGTAGCCACAGGGTAGAACTCACTGCTGGAGGATTAGGCTGATCCCCTCCAACTGCCCTGCTGTGCCCAAGGATTTCAGAGTCTTTAACATGTTTTCCCTGCTGAATTGGAGGTGTTTGCATCCATAGTGCCAGGGCCAAGTCAGAGTTTGCTTTCATCCCTAATCTCTCAGCTGGGTCAGTGGGACTGTGTGGTTTGGCCTCTGTCTGGTGGAAAATCAGGTGTGAACTGGGAGCTGAAAGCTTCTTTTGAAAATGGAGCTCTGCAAGGCAGCAAAGCAGCAGATTTAGGGCTACAACCTCAAAGCCAGCAGCGTTTGCAGATTCTCTTTACAGCTACTGCTCTGCCACAAGCATTGTGACTCCCACCTCTGCTGCAGCTCAATGGAAGAGGCTCAACCATGTGGTTTTCAACACATATTTCTTCTCTTCTCCCACGTGGTCTCTGGTGTCAGCAGCATCATGGGACCAAGTGATGCCACATGCTTGCCCGTGCACGCTTGCTGCCAGCTGTGGTGGGATCCTGGTGGCTCATGCTGGTCTTGGATCCCTACCTCCTCCTTCTCCTCATCTGCCACCACATAACCAGTTCTGCCCCATTCTGCACTTGTGCGATGGCAGCTCCACCACTGTTCACCTTTGGCCACACCAAACAGCAGCCTGGCACACTGGGAGCAAAGCTTTGTCACCGTGCTGCCACCACCCCTTGTAGTAACATCCTAGATCTGAATAAGGAGGGCCACAAAGTTGATCAGAGGGCTGGAGCACCTCTCCTGTGGGGACTCAGGCTGCAAGACTTGGAGTTGCTCAGCCTGGAGAAGAGAAGGTCTAGAGGAGACTTTGTAGCACCCTCCCAGCACCTGAAATGGGCTACAGGAGAGCTGGGGAGGGACATTTTATAGGGGCTTGTAGTGATAGAATGAGAAGTGGATTAAAGTGAGATTTAGACTGGGTATTAGGAAGAAATTCTTTACAGTGAGGGTGGTGAGACACTGGAACAGGTTGCCCAGTGAAGCTGTGGATGCCCCCTCTCTAGAAGGTTCCAAGACCAGGTTGGATGGGGCCTTGAGCAACCTCATTTGGTGAAAGGTGTCTCTGCCAATGCCGGGGGGATTGGAACTGGATGGTCTTCGATGTCCCAACCCAATTCACTCTATGATTCTATAAGGCAGTGAAGGTATCACAAGGGAACAGACCCATCAGCCCTACCCGATGCACCTTTTGGGTCTGACACTCAGCTTCCCTGGCCTGGTAGCACCCATGGGTGCTCTGTTGGCCACAGGCTTCTCTTGTTAAGGAACAGGTGATGAAAGCTCAGCATGAATCAGTGACCTGGCCACAGCAGGCCCTGCAGCTGCTGGGCTTTGGATGCCACTGTCATTCATCAATGCCCCTGGCTCTAGAGCTGAGCTTACGTAATTCAAGTTCCTACAGCAGAAATGAAACCTCAGCAGGTCTCTGATGCCCTCCTGCCTCTGCCTTTCTCACAGCAAGTGTAATTTTTTTTTTTTTAAATTGTTATTAATGGTTTTTTTCCAGGGTATAATGACAATCCCCTGGGGCTTGGCATGACTCTAGAGTGAGGTTTGTTTCCCTGTGCTGATGGCCTGTTACTGGAAGCACTGAGCCTTGTCCCAGTCTGGGGCTGGGGTACCCCAGTGATGGGTACAGCAAATCAGCACTGTCTGGGGATCTGTTAAATGTGAGAGCTCATCAAGGTTTTGGTTCAGAGAAATAACAAAGCAAAAAGAAACCCAGAAGCCCCAATGAGATGTGACCTGATTTTAGCCTACCTGCATGACGAAATGGGACTCAGGAGATCCCAGGCTTTGCATTGGCACCCCCACGGTGTTTTGGGGTGCCTGTGCTGTGTCTGGGTAATTAACTGGGCATCAGCAATGGAAAAAGGGAGGAAATTTTTACAAAATTCCTGAAAACAGCCAGGGAGAGAAGAGAAGCCCTGCAGCAGTCAGGACCAGATGTCACAGCTGCTAGGTGCAGCTTTGGGGTCCCCTGGTGCCTGACAGGTATCCCTGGGCTTGGTGCACCGCCCTCACCCCAGCACAGAGGAGGGTGTCAAGCAGCTCGGTGGCAGCAGTTTGGGCAGGCAGGCAAGCAAACAGCGCAGGCAGCCATGCAGCCGTGCTCTGTCGCCGCCGCCGCCGCCTCCTCCTCCTCCGCCTCCTTGCAGGCTGCTCCTCGCTGGGCAAAACGCAGCATTTCTCCCCAAAACCGCTCCCTCGTGGGCTGGGCCACACTGGCTCCAGCTCCTTGGCAGGAGTGAAACCTTATCCTCGCCCTCGATGTTCCGCTTGGGTTTCTCAGGGCTATTTCTGGCACTCGGCTCCTTCATCTCCAGCCTTTCCATTGCCTCTCTCCATCTTTTTTTCCACTCCTCCCTTCGCTTCCCGATGCCCACGGCCGAGCGCCCTCCCCACGGCCCCGCCGCGGCGGCTGCCCTCCGAAATGGGCCAGCGAGGCGGATTATTGCCATCGCTAATCTGCATTCTCCCTCCTCCTCCCCGTCCTCCCCTGCTCCTCCCTTCTCCAAATCGCTGCCGTGCAGCCCTGCTGTGCGGTGCCGGTGCCGCACGGGCTGGCCGCCTGCCCCGGCATGGCCAAGGCTGGCAGAGCCACCGTGCCAAAGCTGGCGTGAGTAGCTGGGGGCTTTGGTGGGGTCGGGTGGCGTCTGGGGTGTCCCCAGGGTGGGAGGCTGGATAGATCTGTGGCCATCTCTGCTGGCTGCGTCCTCCTCGGGTTGTTTATTTATTCTTTATTTCCGTCCCTGCCCTTCCCATGTCCTTCGGCGGCAGCGGGGGCATCTGTGGTGGGTCGGGGTGCTGTGGGTGCTGGTCGTTGGGTCCCAGCCTGCCCTGGCCTCTGCTCGGCAGGGACATGCCGCTGGAGGACGGGGACTCGGCAAGGTGGAGGGGACAGCAGGTCAACGGCGAGGTCAGCGGCACCCTCCAGCTCGGGAGCACAGGGGACCCGCCGCTCCGGGGCACGCCAGCGCCTAGCGACGGCAGGACAGAGGTGACGGCAGTGGGTCGAGAGCCAGGGCCAGCGCCAGGTGATGGGGACGCGACCTCCAGGAGAATCTCTCAGCAAGCAGGGCAGCACGAGGAAGCCTTGATGGCCGAGCTCTCGGAGCTGGTGCAGAAGGTGGTGAGGAGCAGCAGCTGGTGGGAGCGGCACGGCGTGGACATCAGCATCCTCGCCTGCAGCATCCTCCTGCTCCCGGCAGGTAAGTCGGCTCTGCCCCACTAAACCATGGCAGAGAGGATCCTGGGGGAGGGTGAGGCAGCTGCCTCCTCAGCACCTCTTCCACTGCTGGTACAACTTTGCGGTGGAAGCCTATTAGCAGCTCATTAAGCCTCTAGCAAAGCTGCAATAACCCCTTCACTCAGTGCCATGGGGCACTCCGGCCCCTCTGGGAACCCAGAGCAGGTGATAGTGGCACCCAAGCTACAGCCTAGGGTGAGGGGATGGTGGCACTCAGGGTATGGATCCTATGGATGGAATCCAGGCAGATGGGAGCAGCATGCCCCATCCGTGCCCCACCACAGGGCAGGAAAACCCTGATGGCTTTGGTGACAGTGACCCTGGCTGAGGGGGGGACACAAGACACAATCCAGCATGGGCCTCCAACAACGCAGTTGGAAAGCTGCAGCTGATACCTTTTCTTGCTTTAAACTCCTGGGGATGCTGAAATCCTGGCAGGGATATACTTGTCACCAGTGGGATTCCAGCCAGAGCTGTGGGATGGGACCTGACATCAGCAGTGCCTGGTGCCGTCGTGGCTGGAAATGGCTGGGACAGCTATGCAGGGCGGTGTGGAGGGAAGCTCTCCAGCTCAGCCGGCTTAAGAACCTATAACTACCTCTGACAAACAGGTTTGGGGCAGCAAGTGGCATGTCTGGGTGTAGCAACCCCTCCAGCCTGGCTCAGAGGTGAGGCTGCAGCGTGCGTGCGTGGACAGACTCCTGCCTGGCTGGTTTCTCCACAGGGTTCCTGTGCCTGCGGTCAGCCCAGGCCATCCCTTTCCTGGTGGGTGTCCTCACTCTTGGTGTAGTGCATCACACCCTGACTGTGAAGGGCAGCCACCTGGCCAGCCACAATGCCTTGACCGAGTCCAAGTCCTGGGGCAAAGTGTGGGCCATCTTCTTCATCGAGGTGAGTGGGGCTGGGAGATTTGGGTGGCAGCCCCCCAAAAAGCCTCACCGGCACCTTGTCAGCACCCCAAGCCCTTTAGGAACAGCCATTGGAGAACTACATGGATTCAAACCCTTCTTGATTCATGTGTAGGAGGGTTAAATGAAAGGCAATGCTGCACCAGGAGCATCTTTGTCTGGAGGCAATAAGGTGGGGCTGAGCTCCCAGCTGGGGACAGCCCCTGTGGTGTGCTGGGCTGTGGGGTTTTGTGTTGAGCCCCTTGGCTACTGGGCTATAGAGCAGGTTAATGTGTTGTGGGGAATGGTTAGAATGTTTACCAGTGCTTAACTCTTAAGGTGTTCCTTTCAGACTGGTTTGGAGCCTGTGGGGTGCAGACCATCTTCCCTGGGTACCTCTCTTGCAAGCCCAACCCAGGCAGTGCCCAACCCTGGCACTGTTCCCATAAGCATCTCCTCTCCTTTCTCTTCCCTCCCAGCTCTGCTCAGCTTTCACAGTTGAACAGGGCACCTACAACCACGTGAAGATCCACCATGGCTACACCAACATCATTGGCATGGGGGACTCCAGCACCTGGAAGGTTCCTTTCCTGAACCGCTATGTCTACATGTTCATTGCGCCTCTCGCAGTGCCCATCATAACCCCTCTGGTTGCACTTGGTACGTGCCCCAGCTGCTTTGGGATGGGATGCTGGGTATGGTGAGCTCAATACTGTCCAGGTCTCACCTCACCAAAGGTTTGTTTTTTGGTTGGAGGTATCACATTAACTACATCAGTCCATGGTGGGACATGAAGCTGCAGCTAGAGGAGGTGATGCTGTGCTTGCTCTGGTGAAGCATCTGCTGCATCTCTCCTTTCTGATGGTGCTCAGAAGCGTTTCATATTTTCCCTTGTTGGGTCAAGTGCTGGAAGCTTTGACAAAAGCTATCATGAACCTGAAGTCCCCCAGATTTGCTCTCTTTTGATTCAGATCCTTGGCCAAAGCAGAGTTCAGCCTCATATGTAGGTCTTTGGTCAGAGCATCGAAATGATGTTGCTGACTGTGGAGTGGAGGTGTGGGGGTCTACAGGGGCCAGGACACAACAAGGTAGGGCAGTGGATTGGGGGAAATAATGGTACCAGGGAACCATCAGGAGAAGAGCCTAAGAAATAGTGGCCCCTTGGGCTGAACTCACGGCTCTGGGCAATGCCAGCAGCACAGACAATGACTTGGCAAGTTGTATGAAATGAAGCCAAATCCCTGTGCCATGACAGCTGACCTCTCCCCACCCTGATCACAGCTGGAGCTTCTGTACCACTATCCTTGGTGGGACTCCAGACCCCAACTCCAAGTCCCCTGTTGACCAGCAGGGCTGGAGGATTTTAGGTCAACCTGGAGGACGGGGAAAGGAAGATGGAAAATGGGGTAGTCTGTAAGTTTATCAGCATGCCAGGCAGCCTGGCTGCTGGAGCAGCAGTGGTGAGGAAGCATCAGCACCTTGTCCATGTGCTGCCTCTTCTTCCTGGTGCAGATCTGCTGAGGAACGTGGAGTGGAAAGCAGCTCTCCGGACCCTCTGCTGCATGTTTCTGGGTCTTTACTGCCATTACTGGCTGCTGCTCCATGTCTCGGGCTTCCAGTCACCGTGGTCTGCCCTGCTCTGCATGCTGCTCACCCGCTCCCTCCTGGCCCATCCCTACATCCACGTCAACATATTCCAGGTAGAGACCTGCAGCTCTGAGATGTCCCAGCAGTGCTGGAGATGGGTCAGCCACCCCTAGTGCTGGTGACATAGCTCTGACACTGCTGGACGCTAGCTACAGAGTTAGGTGAGGGTTGGACTTGATGATCTTAAAGGTCTTTTCCAAGTGAAACCATTCTCTGTCTCTGTAAGGCGAGTGGCCTCAGTTGTCACATCTCTTGTGTTGATGTCATCGCAGGGAGGATTAGGCTGGTGGTGCCGGGGTGGAAAGTGGTGTCCCAGAGGTGGAAAGAGCTGGAGGGTGGTGTCCTCTGTGGTGGCTTGAAGGACTGGGAGGTTGGTGTGTCTGCAGGTGTCAGTTGGTGGAACAGGTCCTGGGTGGGATGGTGAGAGGCTGATAACTTGGAGGTTGGGTGTGTTGGGTGGACAGAGCCCAGGTGCTCCACAGTGGTTCCTTGGACAGACAAGTGCAGGACAGGAAGACTTTAGGGATGAACCCAGCTCTGGTTTGACAGCCAAGCTTTAAAATGTGTCTCAGCCTGGCCAGCACATCTGTGTCCTCACATGGCCCAAGCTGCAGTTGGCTCTGCAGGCAGGAAGGGGCTGGGGGCAGGTAGCAAAGTGCCACAGGCTCCCTCTTCCACAGCACATTGGCCTGCCCATGTTTGCCCCGGATCGGAAACCCAAGCGGATCCACCTGATGAGCCTGGGTGTGCTCAACCTGCCCCGCAACTACCTGCTCGACTGGTCCTTTGGCCACTCGCTCATCAGCTGCCACGTGGAGCATCACCTCTTCCCCAGCCTCTCTGACAACATGTGCCTGAAGGTGAGATGGCCTCGTAGGGGGCAGTGCAGTGTGTTGGGAGGTAACATGGGGATGAGCACATCCATTTCCTCACCACCTCCTCCCCACCATCTCTGAACCTCTCTGTGCTGCTCACTCTGTGTGGGAGAACTTTCACTGCTCTGCAACAGCCCCTGACCCGCTCCCTTCCACCCCCACTCCACTTTCTTCTGGTTTTCCACTCCCTGCTCCTTCTCCTGCTCCCAATTGCAGCCTGCCACAGCCTCTTGGCAGTCTGGATTCCTCCCAGCCCTTCCCTTGGCAGCACCTCCAGCACTGCACAATCGAGATTTTGGTTCAGCTGGCATCCAGGCAAACCTCCTGTAACTTTGGTCATGCCTTTACTTGTTGCTCTGAGGTGTGAGGTGTGTTCACAACATGGGCTTCAAGGGTTGCCCCAGCTCAAGGAGATTCCTAAGGCAGGTCCATGTGCTGCCTTTCAGTGTGGGACCTCGACCCATTTCATGCTGTGCATTTCTCAAGTCAGGGGGAAAATATGGGGGGGGGGGGGGGCGGGGGGGAATTAATTAATGCTAACAGAGGGAGTGGGAGTGCCAGTGGGTTTCAGGCCATGACCTTTGCTTGAGCTCATGGGGCTGGCAGGACCTGCCTCTTGCAAAGGCATTTTGCTGGGAAGATGTAATTAAGCTGATGGCAGCTTCCCAGCCCAGCTGCCCAGCCAGCTGTGTGGGCACATGGGGATAACTATGGGTGCAAGTGATGATGCCTGACTGGTCCTTGTTAAAGCCTCTCTAGGGCATCTCTGCTGATCCAGAGCCCTGCCAAGACATTTTGCCAGGGTGAGCTCCCTGTGTTGCCTCAATCAGGAGCTACCTTCCTGTGAATATTCATGGCAAAGATGTCACAGCTGGTGTTGCTGTCTCCAGCCCCATTTTGAGCATGTGAGATGGTTTTCTGGGGACCTTGCAGGGAACTAAGTGATGTCTCAGGCCAGGAGCCTTGTACAAACGTGGGGATATCCTGCATGGATCACAGGATCCCAGGATGTCAGAGGTTGGAAGGGACCCAAAGGGATCATCGAGTCCGACCCCCCTGCCAGAGCAGGACCAGACAATCTAGCTCAGGTCACACAGGAACACATCCAAACTGGTCTTGAAAGTCTCCAGAGGAGACTCCACGACCTCTCTGGGGTGCCTATGCCAGTGCTCTGGGGCCCTTACAGTAAAGAAGTTCCTCCTTGTGTTGAGGTGGAACCTCCTGTGCTGCAGCTTGCATCCATAATGCATGGGGATGACTCTGCCTTTCCCTTTTTTGCAGATCAAGCCTGTAGTCTCCCAGTACCTGAAGCAGAAGAAGCTGCCATACAATGAGGACACCTACACCTCCAGGCTCCGGCTTTTCCTCCAGAGATATGAAGAGCTGATGGTCCATGCTCCCCCCATAACGGAGCTAGTGGGCATCCAGTGAGGATGGGGTCCCAGGACTCGGGGGGCTGTTTCCTGCAAGGACTTGTGGCAGGGATGATTTTAGCAGGATCAGGGCTACACAGATGTGGGCTTCCACAAAGCCACCGTGTAGGAAACATCTCTCCTCAATGTCTTGCTTTTGACTAATGATGCTCAGAGCCCCTGTGGGAGGAGGGTTGGGTAGTGCAATGGCAGGGATGAACAAGAGGTCCCTCCCCAGTTATTCCAAGCCAGAGCTTGTTTTATCCACTCTGCTTTCATGCTTGAGGAGAGGAAACCCTCATCTGCTGACTGGGACCTCCTGCAGCAGGACCAGGGTAGATGCAGCACCATGTCTGGAGCATCCAGAGCTGAGACTGAGAGCTGCTGGGGCTTTGTAGGGCAGGGCTGCAAAGATGTGGCTGGGGGCTCAGGGAAATGGTGGATCATGGGGAGGGGGCTGTGTCACTGCTGCCTGTGCTTTGCCTGACTTTGGGATAATTCAGTCCCTTCTAGGAACAACACTCTGGCAAATTCAGCCTTACCATATTGGAATGCATCTTCTTTATTCCTGGGGGGGCACTGTTGGATTGAGTTATACTGATGTCCCACAGTGCCCAAGGAGGGGCTGGGGGATGAGTCCTGTGTGACATATCCATATGGGGGTGCTGGATGTGACCCCAGACCAAATAATTGCTATTACAAAATTATCAGGAGAATCACCTGCCAGAGGTGGGCAGGTCTCCAGGGCTTGAGGGATGTTCCTTATTTAGGGGCAGTGAACTCAAACCACTGAGCTGCTGCCAGTGGGTAGGAGGCTCACGTGGCTGGTTCTAACCCATTCTGGGATGCTGTGCCTGGCTTTCCTGGGACACTGTGCTGTCCCAGACCTGCAGGACTGATGGCAAAGTTCAGTCTGGTGTCACAGTGGGGAACTGGCAGCAGAGGAATGCAGCTGGGCTAACTGGGACCAGTGTGGAAGTCACCACTGGAGTTGAGCTTGGCAAAGCTTCTCTCTGAGCATGAAGGTTCACTCCCTTGATTTGTGCTGTTTCCTTCACCAGAGCTGGACACCTCAGCAGCTCCACAATTAGAATGTATAAGGTTCCATGTTTCAGGTATGTCCCAAGGCACAGGGATGCTCTGTGCTGGCCATGGCCTGTGGCAGTGAGGGCTGCAGCAGGCAGTCCACGGTGTTTGCCCTCCTGTAGGCATCATGTACCCTGTTTTCTTTCACCAAGCATGAGGACATCTTCAGACCCACTGGAGAAGGATGCCCATGTGACATAGGGCTGGAGCTGGTGTGACCATGGCATGTCCATGTGTAGCAGATCCTTGTGTAGCTGGCCCTGGATCTGTCCATTGTGACTTCTCTGACATCAGACATAGGGAATTAGTGATTTATCCTGGGCTGGGGCCCAGTGGATGCTGATGCCTGGGCTGGTGACATTGCTGTGTCACCTCTAACTGGCCCCATGTGGGTTGATCGATCTGGGATGTTGTGAAACATCCAAAGGGCAAATTCTAGCCCTTTGAGCATGGGCGACACCGGGTCTGTGGTGGGGGTGGATGAACCAAATGGCTCAAGTGCTGCTAGGGGGCACCTGGGACTCAGGATGGGCGAGACACCCTCCCCAGAGCCACCCTCTTGCCCATGGTTAGTGTCTTAGTTGAGCATCAGAGCCAAATTATGTTAAATGTGCCAAATTAATGCGGTCCTGGCTCCAGCGAGAGGAGGGAGTGTGCAGAAGTGTCGCTTTTGGTTCAGGCAAGGTAATCTCAGCCTTGCGTGGGCCCTGCTGGTGGGCACGAAATGCTCTTTCTCCTTCCCTGTCACTTAGAGATCAGCCCCAAAATGTTTCTAAGTTAGTGGGACAGCCCTTTCCACTGCTGGAACTCATGGATGGTGTTTAATACAGTGCCATCTAAAGGCAAGGGTCTGAAAGTCCTTCAGCCCGCAGGAGATGACTTCTGATTTGGGAAATATCTGGATCAGAACTGGCAGCTACAGCAGAGCTTAATGGGGAAAAGGGACATTTGTGGGGATAAGGGAGGATTCTGATCTGTGCTCAGAACCCCCCTCAAATTCTATCTTGAACGATGCCCCACATTTAAACTCAGCTCATTTTGTGGATGATCTCAGTACTGCTGTTTGGAGCTGAGCCTCCAGTCTCACTTCTCTGGGCAATGGGTTGGTGTTTGCTGGGCTGAGCTCAGGCTGGAGGCTCGGAGCACAGACTCAGGCTTTAAAGCTGTCAGAAATCCTGGTCCTGGCCACAAACGCCCTGAAGGAGTGAATGCAGACAGAGGCATATGGCCAGCTGCCATTCTCAGCATGCCTCTACCAAATGCCAGGAACTCATTTGCAAGACCGTGAGAGAAGGCATGTGGGGTTTATGACCCTTATTAAAAGCAGCTTCTAGATGTAAACTCCTCTTGGTCTTAATTGCTTTTAAAAAGCCGTGTTAGTGCCTCCACGCCTTGGCATCTGTACAACCCTTCAGCATCTCCTGAAATCTCATGATTTCCCCACCTGATGTATTGCTTGGAGGCTGAAGTGAAAGGTGGTGCTCTTGCACGAGGTGCAAGCAGTTGCATTTGAAATGAGGTAAGTGATGGGCATTAAGGAGGAAATAAAGCAGGGCCCTTGAAGGATGCTGAGGTAAGAGCTCTGGCAGCAGCCTCTATCGGCTGCCTGTGGCACTAATGTAACCCCCTTTGTTGGGGGGTGATGTGGGTTTCTCCTGGTAAGGGGCTGTTTAAAATCTGAGCTTCGCCATTCGCTGGGAAACCTCCGCAGATCACTCTTTGCGATCAGGGACGTCCGCAAGGAGCAGCCACAGGGAGGATGCTGGCGCGGGGAGCCGCAGGCAGGCAGTTGGTACCGCGGAGGCCTCACCATAGAGAGCGGCGGCGCGGACGGCCCCAAGGCAACCTCTTCTGCCCCCTCTTCACTCCCTCTCTATGGTACTCCCCCTCACTTCCGGACAGGCGGGGCAACAGTCGCAGGCCGCCATTGGCTGCCGGCTCGGGGGCGGGGGCACACGGCGCTTTAGGGGCGGGGTTATACTAAGCATGGCGATGTCTCGTCTTGCCATTGGTCAGTAGGAGGGAGGGGCGGGGACAGCGGCAGCAGCTGCGGCGGCATGGGATCGGGTGGCGCGCGCTGGAGAGGCAGCGGCGTCCCGGGGGGTGAGAGGCGGGGCCTGGTGGCGTCCTGGGGACAACCGGCAACGGGGGGAAACACGTGTCCCGGGAACGAGGGGTCCGGGGACTCCAGCGGCAACCGCACCTGTGGGGAGTAGTGGGACCGGGAGAAACGGGGCTGCGGGCCCTGATAAGCACAGGGAAAACCGGGGCTGTGCGCCTGAGCGGCTGCAGAGTGAACTGGAACCGGCACTATGGGCCCGAAGAGCAGTGGGGGGACCTGGGCCTGGGGCAACCGGAGCTGCCAGAGGAGGTGGGGCCGGGAGAACCAGGACTGTGGGCCCGAAGAGCTATGAGGGAAACTGAGGCTAAGGAAGCCGGGGCTGTGGGGAGAATGGAGCCCAGGGGAGCGGCGGCTGCGGGTCTGAAGGGCTGCGGAGGGATCCAGCCCCCAGGGAGCAAGGGCTTCGGAGAGTGACCAGAATGGTGGCAGCGGCTTCAGGAACGATGCCCAGCTGGCCTGTGCGGGAGTGAGGAACACAGGGCCGGGGGCAGTACCATGCTCTGCGTTGGAGGTTCAGAGCGCTGTGATGCCCGGTGCCCCTCCAGCTGAGATGGGGACCCTCCGCTGCATGGGGGAACGGTGCTTTGTGGTGCAGTTCTCTGGGGCAGCTGAAAGCCGCTCCGCATTACCGCCCGGCCCGGCTGCCAGCGCCACGGCCTTGGCCGAGCGTGGAGGCCTCTGCCCTTGACCTCGAGGTATTCCCGCCTCAATCCTCTTCGCTGGGCCGTGCCGCGGGGCCGGTACATAAACCCGGCCGGCCCCCGCTGCCGCTGTGCGCCATGGCCGGGACCGGGGGAAGAGCCTCTCTGGGTCAGTGCTGGGTGAGAGGGAAGGGCAGTGGCTGGGCCTGGGGGTAGCGCCACCTGTGGCATCATTTCCTCTGTGCTTCGTGCCTGCAGGGCTCAAACGGTGGCTGTCCTCACCTGCCCCGGCACCTCGGGTCTGCGTGGTGGGCAGCGGGCCCGCTGGCTTCTACACGGCTCAGCACATCCTCAAGGTACTTGGCTGGACACTGGTGGCAGCAGAGGGCAGGGACCTGCCCGCTGAGGGAGGAATCTCTGCTGGGCTCCAAGGGGGATCGGGAGGGGGTTTGTGGGCTCCTGGCCCTGCTTCAGCTGGCTTTGTGTTGTTTGGTGTCTGCTTGGGGCAGCCCTGACTCCATAGATTACTCCTGGTCCCCTTCACCTTGGATGGGCACCCCTGTCCGTAGCCTGCCCCTGGGCCACTCAGGCCTGTCCTGGGTTGCTGCGAGTTCAGCCCAACTAAGTTTTCCAGAATTAAATAAGCAGTAGAGACCTGACCCTGCCAAGGTCAGGCAGAGGGGTGGAATTAGATGACATTTAAGGTCCTTTCTGACCCAAACCATTCTGTGATTCTGTCTGCCTCACTCAGAATCGCCCAGCAGGGATGATATGAACTGTGTGGTAATGTGCAGGACCTGCTCTCCCATCTCCTCCTCTCCCTAGTGAATTGAGGCTCATGGGTGGTCTTTCACCTGCTGTCTGTATGTGTCAGAGCTTTGGGCAGTTGTGTCTGTTGGGAAATGAGACCTGAGCATGAAACTGTGCTGCTGGCACTCACCAGAGATGCAGCAGCTTAACCCCATCATTAAACTGTGTTGTGTTGTCTCCAGTACGTGTTGGAAAATAGCTGTCACTAAGCCTCAGGGACAAATTTCAGGGATGTTTAATCTCCTGGAAGAGGCTGACTCAAAGTACAAGATAACAAAAGCCTTGCGGCTAAACATCTGTCTGAAGCTCTGGCCCTGAGGTGACTCAGCTCAGTGGGAACTCAGGGCACAGGCACCTCTGCTGAGCGCCATCAGCCAACCTGGCAGCTCCACCAGCACCCAGGGTGATGGACTTTTCCAGCCAGTGTGGGGGCTCTGCTGTCAGCCACCTGGGTACTAGATAGCCACTGGGTTAAGTGTGGAAGATGAGCTGAGGGGTGGGTAGGAGGATGGAGCTTACTGTGAGATCGACTTGATGGTGGTTGAGGTCATGCTTACTGCTACACCTCGTGATGCGAGCTGGCAGTGACAGGTACAGCATCATCCTGTGCTTGGAAGAGTCTGGAAGAGGCTTTTTCTGGCTACAGGATCTTGCAATCTCCCTTCCTGCCACATGTTTTCCCCAGCTCCCCACCTGAGCTGCTGAGCTCCTGTGGCCTTTCTGTCCTTGTCCCTTAATTGTAACTTCCTTCTGCAGCACCATGGTGGGGCCCAAGTGGACATCTATGAGAAGCTGCCTGTTCCCTTTGGGCTCGTCCGTTTTGGGGTGGCCCCTGACCACCCTGAAGTGAAGGTTGGTCCTGGCTTCCTTCTCTTGCCTGTGTGTCTTAACACAGTGATGGTGGTGGGTGCAGATGGGGAGTTTCTGTCCTTTGTGGTGCCTCAAGGCTTGCTGTGGTATGAAGAAGTCCACGTTTCCTCCTCATCTGTGCTGAGACTCAGCAAGGCTGAGATACGGGACATCTGGCCTTAGGGCTCTGGGCAGTGTGATGGGAAATGCTGCTCCTGGTGCTGGTCAGCCTGGTCTAGGGCAAGACTAGGGAGCACAGGTGGGTTTCTTTGTCCCGGAAGCTTTTTTTTGGAAGGATCTTGTCCATTTGCTGCAGTCACTGTTTGCCTCAACTGAGCATGTTCCTGTTCTGGAAGCACACAGGTCTGCTGTTAGGGGTGATGGAGCTGGGATACAGGTGCACATCTGGGCAAGGAGAACTCTTTGAGATCAACCACCTTCCTTTGCCTTGCAGCAGGCTTAAGTTGTCTCCAGAGTTATCTGATGTTTCTGAGCTGGGATGGGGGTGTTTGGAGTGGTAGTATGCAGAACATCTGGACACAAGGAGATCCAGGCACAGACATATCTTGTGATGGTTTCCTCTAATCCCTGAAGATTGTTAGACCAGGATGGCTGAATCCTTTGAGCTGAGAGATGAGGGTGGACATAATGGGCGTGGGGCAGCTGCTGCAGTATGGTGGCATTCAGGCTTTAACCAGGCTGAGTCCAGCTGGAGCTGCAGAGACATGGTGGCTTTGCTGTGTAGCCTCAGTTGCTCAGAAGGAAAGGCTTTGGGTGCCATCCTGCCCCGTGTCCTCTTGTGCTGAAGTGGATTTCAGAAAGGGTTGAGATGAAACACTCACCAGGCAGCACCCTGATGGCAGGGTTGTGTTGGTGGGACCCCCTTGCAAGCCTTGCCTTTGGGAAGGACTTTTCACCTCATCCCTGGAAGTGTTTAAGATGAGGCTGGATGAGACTTTGAGCAGTGTGGTCAAGTTGAAGATGTCTCTGCCCTGGGCAAAGAAGTTGAAACCAGAAGATCTTTAAGGTTCCTTTCAACTCAAAACATTCTATGACTCTATGGTTGGAAGGGTCCTGTCTTCTCTGGTGAGTGCAAAAGATGAATTTGCCTTTCCACAAAGGCTACTGGAAAGAATGCCAAGTCCCAGCTGCGCTTATCTCTGGTTGTTAGATAAAGCGTCTCAGAATAGCTGCCTTGGAAAGGGGGAGAAGCATCTCAAGGCTGGGACCGGGGACAGAAACAGGGACCTCCTGCCAGCAGCAAGCCTTGGCCTTGGCTGGGGCTTGGACATAACTCCCTGGTGCTTGTTTGATCTCGGCAGAACGTGACCAACACCTTCACGCAGACGGCACGTTCGGAGCGCTGCGCCTACTACGGGAACGTCACCGTGGGGAGGGACGTGACGGTGGCTGAGCTGCAGCAGGCTTACCATGCCGTGGTGCTGGTGGGTACTGAGCTCCAGAGCTCCCCTGAAGTCAGGGGGAACGTCTGCAGGGGTATCCCCCACTAGGGTCTTGGGAAGGGGGTTTGGGTGAGGTGTTTCAGGGTGCCTTCTTTCCGTGGTAGATGCTGCCCAGCCTTGGGATATGCTCTGAGGGTTGTCCAAAGCCTTGCAGGGAGCATGTTCTGGAGCATGGTGTCCAATGAGGTTTCTGAAACTTGGCTGCAGGGGGCATGAGTTGAGGAACCACTTCCCTGTGATGGCTAATCCCTCATGTTCATTCAGCTTGTTGTGTTCTACCTTGTCCCAAGGAGGCCAAGTTTGTCTCTGGAGCCTAGGGGGTTGGGGTGGCTGAGGCCCTGTGTTCAAGCTGTGTGTAACCCCTCCCTTGATTCTCTTAGCAGTCAGGAAAGGTTGTCAGCCCTCTCGGCTACCTGGCAGCAGCTGGAAGGGGTTTGAAGTGGCAGAGGGGAGTTTTAGACTGGATGTTAGGAGGAAGTTCTTTACAGTAAGGGTGGTGAGACACTGGCACAGGTTGCCCAGGGAGGTTGTGGCTGCTCCCTCCCTGGCAGTGTTCAAGGGCCAGGTTGGCTGAGGCCTTGAGTGGCCTGTACTAGTGGGAGGTGTCCCTGCCTATGGCAGGGGATTGGAACTAGATGATCCTTGAGGTCCCTTCCAACCTTACCATTCTATGATTTGTGTTTTGTCAGCAAGGCCTGCAGACAGTGACATCTCTGACTCTTTTCTGCTCTCTGCCCAGAGTTATGGTGCTGAAGGTAACCGGGTGCTGGGGATCCCAGGGGAGAAGCTCTGCGGCGTTCATTCAGCCCGCGCCTTCGTGGGCTGGTACAATGGGCTGCCCGAGAACCAGGAGGTGAGTACAGTGGGGTCTGCCCCTACTGCCTCCCCATCCTGTATCCAAAATGCTGTCAGGGAGCTCTAGATTAAGGCCTGAAAGACCTGCAGTTGGAAAAGATTAGCAGGCACCATGTGAAATCCTCCTTAGATGGTAGAAATGTGAGCAGTTTGCACATCAGTGAGAGCGGATTAGCTGGCACTGTAGGTTGGCAGCACATTTTGGCCAGGCCAGATGGGAACTGAGTGGGAGGGGGTTGGTGCTCTGCTTTGACCTAAAGAGGTTTTTGGGCCAAAACAGTTCCTGCTTTCAGAGATGCCATTGCAGGAAGAGGGATGAGCTGGAGTGGCCATGTTTTGTCTGCTTGGGCAGGAGGCTGGTGTGGAGTTTCCGCATCTGCACCCACCTCTTGTTGGGGAAAAGAGGAGTGGAAGGGAGTTTGGATGGTGGGAGAGTCTCCGTGAGGGTGGACATCATGGAGGTTGGGTGGATTCACTCACCAACTGTTTTTTCTCCCATTGCAGCTGAAGCCTGACCTGAGCTGTGAGACTGCTGTGATCCTGGGACACGGGAATGTGGCACTGGACGTTGCCCGGATCCTCCTGTCCCCACTACAGCTCCTCAGGGTCAGTCACAGGGGTACCACAGATGCAGCCTGGGGCACAAATTCTTTTCTTGCAGAGTGGCAGATAAACTTCAAATCCTTTGGGATCTCTCCCCAGGGAAGACTGTTGCCTCTCAGATGTACCCCATGGATTTACAGTCCATGGGAAGTGATCCAAGGCTGCAGCCATGCCTTGGGAAATGATGCAGAGCTCTCTGGATTCCTGCTGCCTCTTGGGCTGCTGGTTCTTAGAAAGTTGGCAGTTGAGCTTCATCCCTTCCTGTCCTACAAGGAGCAAAAGAGAAGTTGCTTGTCCTTTCCCACTACCAAACTAAAAGCTTCTGGTGGGATTTTTGTTTTCCTGCTGCAGCTGAGGGCAGAAGCCTGGTTTCTGCTGGCAGCACTGGGCACACTGGTGACTCATCTAAGCTGGTGAACTTCTCAACCTGCTGCATGCTCTCCTGTAGATAGCTGAGAGCTGGTGTGCACCAGCTGCTCCATACAGCTGCTGCCCCAGATGTTGGAGAAATGCCACAGGGTTTGTTACAGCTGTACAACAACTTTCTGTATTAATATCTGAATGAAATTAACCCCTCTCACACCTGGAGGCACTGCCAAACAGTGCCTAGAGCCAGCTGGGAAGCAGTGCTGGCAAGGGCACAATGATGGAAATGAGTGCCAGGGTGTGAAGGCAATCTGGAGTGGTTTCTTCTGGTGACCTGGTGTCCCTCCCATTGCATCTCCTCTGGAAGAGATCTTCTGGAGATCTAGATGCACACAGATGGTTGAAACCAGGGAGTTGCTGCAAGACACCCAACTCTGGGTGGGCCCTGGCTGTGAGTGTGCTTGAGCTGGGGACTGACTGGGGTGGGCAGGCAGAGGTTTGAGCTGTGGCTTGTGATGGGTTTCACCCAGGGGCCTGTACATCCTGAGCTGAGAAGTGACTCTACAGCATCTGCACCTTAACATGGAGATGACTGGAAGGCTTTGCCAAAGGTTACCCTGCCTGGCTGGGTCCCTGAGGCAGTCTCACAGGTGCTGGCTCATTGCCTCTGCTGTGTTATGGTCTCAGAAGGAACATCCAGCGCTGAGGGACCAGCTGTGCGAGTGGCTCTGTGCAGAGGAGACAACTCCTCCTCTGTCCTCGCCCAGCTCTCTGCATGCACAACTTGCTTTGATGATGATTTTTCACCTTCAGAGGCTGTGCCTTTCCCCCAACTCCCTCCAGATCTGCCCTCATCCCACCCTCCTGTCTCTGTCTTGCAGAAGACAGACATCACTGCCAGCTCCCTGGCAGCTCTCGCCTGCAGCAAGGTGAAGCGTGTCTGGCTGGTTGGGAGGAGGGGACCTCTCCAAGTTGCTTTCACTATCAAGGTAAGGCTTGAGGTGCTGGAGGGCAGCTGTGTTTCCCAGCCTGAAGCCTCAGGCTGCCTGTTCCTGGTGAACAGATGTGGTCTAGGGATAGGTAGGGGTCTCAGGTGTCCTCCTTGCACCAATTTGCTGGCTTCTACCTTGGGGCCTGGGGCTGTTGGACAACCTCTCTGTTCTGGAGGTAACATCTTCCTGCCTCCAATTCTCAGGAGCTGCGGGAGATGATAAACCTGCCTGGTACCAGACCTGTCCTGAGCCCTGCTGACTTTACAGGCCTTGAAAATGCTATTAAAGGTGAGGGGAATGTGCTGTGCTCCAAAATATGCCACAGTCCTCTGGACAGGGACTTATCTTGCGAGTGATCTGTCGATGCTCAGAATGTGCATCAAATAAGCTCTTGCCCTGTGCTTAATGTCTGGTGTGTGAAAGCCAAGTGACCATGGTGTGGCTTGTCCTCAGAGTGCTGGGAGGCCACAAAGACAAGGCAGCAGCCTGTTGCTGTGTTTGTGCAGCCACTTTGCTTCTCAGAACTGACACTTAACGCTGAGTGATGAGGGCAGGAGGTTCAGCAGAGCTGGGGGAACCTTGCAAGAGAGATCCCAAGGCTGTTGATTTAAGAGCTTTCTGCAGAGCTAAAAAGAAAACACCGAGTTCAAGGGTGTCCAGAGACTTGCTCTTCTCCACAGGCTGCTGCCTCTGAGCATCAGCAAGACAGCAAAATTGCAGGCTTTGATTTGTGTGTCCCACTGGCCTCAAGCCTCAGGAGCTCTCCTGGTCACTTGGAGTTGGAGTTTGTCATCTCAAAGGCATCAAGCTCCCATCAACATGATAAACTCCAAAGGGACACTCATGTACCACTGAAAGTGCCTTGACATGGCCTTGGCTCTGTGATGCATCCCAAAGGGCTTTGCTGCGGTTCCTGTCCTGAACCTTTATCTTTTTTCCTAGATGCTCCAAGGCCCAGGAAGCGACTGACTGAGCTGATGATCAGAACAGCCCTGGAGAAGGCTGGGGAGAAGACTCTGGAGGTGCAGGCAGCAGCCCCCCGGGAGTGGGGGCTGAAGTTCCAACGCAGCCCTCAGGAGATGCTGCCCAGTGCTGATGGGACTCGAGTGAGAGGGGTCCGCATGGCCCTGACGCGCCTGGAGGTATGGGCTTGTAGTAGGGCTGGTGTGGCCCTAGCAGGACTGCAGGGCGGTGGAGCAGGACACATTCCATCCCTGCAGCCCCTGGGAATCTCTCCAAGGACACTTTTGCAATCCCTGGCTGGTTGGGGGTGGCGCTGGCAGGCTCTTCCTTTTAGTTCCAAACTATCACTCCTTGTCCTTCACCCTGCTCAAAAATCTGTCTCCAGCTTTCTGCCCCCTTGAAGTCCTGAAAGACCACAAGGTCTCCCTGGAGCCTTCTCTTCTCCAGGCTGAACAACTCCAGATTTCTCATCCTTCACAGCAGAGGGGTTCCCATCATTGCTGTAGCCTCCTCTGGCCCAGCTACTACAGGTCCCTGTGTGTACTATGCTGAGGACTCCAGAGCTGGCCCCAGCACTGCAGGTGGGGTCTCAGAGCAGAGGGACAGAATCCCCTCCCTCCACCTGTTGCCCGTGTTGCTGGGGATCAAGCCAGGAGATTGTTGGCTCTCTGGCTAATGCCCAGCTCTTCATCCACTGACAGCCCCAAGTGCTTCTCCACAGGGCTGCTCTCTGTCTAGTCATCCCTCAGCCTGTCTTTGTATTTGGGGTTGCCCTGACCCAGGTGCAGGACTTTGCACTTGGCCTTGTTGAACCTCATGAGGTTCAAGGATGGTAAAGGGGACCAGAGGAGGCTGCTGCTCTGTCTGGTGGCTGGTGATCAGCAGCCTCTTCCTTCCTCTCTCAGGGCTCAGGTGACTCTGCTAGAGCCATCCCTACTGAAGATGTGGAGGAGCTGGAGTGTGGCCTGGTGCTCAGCAGCATTGGCTACCAGAGCCTGCCCCTGGACCCAGCAGTGCCCTTTGATGCCCAGCGTGGTGTTATCCCAAACAGCTCTGGCAGAGTGCAGGGTGTCCCAGGTCTGTATCCACAGGGATATGTGTGGTCTGAAGGAACACAGCTGGTGGGCTGGGGGCTTTGGGGTGGGAAGCTCCATTCACCAAGGCTGCTGGCACAAAGTCAGAGAGTAGAAACTGAGAACACGAGCTGCCTCTGTTAGGTGTTAAGACCAGCCCCATCCCCAGCTCATTTCAGAGGTGTCTGCTTTGGCAGCAAACAGTGCTGAGGAGTCTAGGAGTTTGCTGGGTTTGTTACTGGGGCAATACAGCCCCTATGGCTGCTGAGTGCCAGTCTGCAGGCACATGAAGCCCTGTGCCCACTGAAGGGCTCCACTTTTTTCATGTGACACCCAGGGACAGGGCAAGGGCTTGCAGCCAGGAGAGTCCACAGCCAGGTGGTGGACCAAGCCTGCTGTTCTGTGCCTGTGCAGGTCTGTACTGCAGTGGGTGGGTGAAGAGAGGACCCACGGGGGTGATCATCACCACCATGAATGACAGCTTCGACACTGCGCAGTCTGTGCTGGAGGATCTCCAGGTGGGCACTCTGGATGTGTCCACCTCCAGAGAAGGCTTTGGAGCTGTGGAGAGCATCCTGCGCAGCCGAGGTCAGTGTGTGTGGGGCACGAGCTGCTGCAGCACCCAGCATGAAGCACAGAATCATAGAATGGACTGGGCTGGAAGGGACCTCTAGAGGTCATCCAGTCCTGTGCCCCTGCAGTCAGCAGGGACATCCCCACCAGCCCAGGTCACCCAGGGCCCCATCAAGCCTNTTCCACAGGGCTGCTCTCTAGCTCTGCATCCCCCACCCTGTACTGACAGTGAGGATTGTTCCATCCCAGGTGCAGGACCCTGCTCCTATTGAACTTCATGAGGTTCACCTGGGCCCACCTCTCCAGCCTGTCTAGGTCCCTCTGGATGACCTCCTGTCCCTTCTGGTGTGTCAACACCACCACACAATTTGGTGTCTTCTACAAACCTGCTGGTGGTGCCCTTGATCCCACTGTCTGTGTCATTGATAACAAATAGCACAGAGATGATGAAGCCAAACTCCTCCTGGATCAGGGTATTCTGGGGCAGCAACTTCCACAAGCCACTATTGGGAGTGGAAACTAAACCAAGGAAACATCTCAAGCTGCCGTATTTGTTACTCCAAAGACCAGGGAGAGCAAGAGTTGAATTCCTTCAGGCTCAGTGTGATTGCTGAGGTTAATGACCACCTTCTGGGAAGGGCTGTTAAAGGCAGCATGGACCTTGGGTAGGATGTCACTATCAGCTGCCTCCACAGCCAGCTATTGCTTTGGAGTGGTTTTCCAAGCAATCCTTCCAGGCCATTCGGGAGGAAAAATTAAAATGCCCAGGAGAGTAATTTGCTGTTGCTGTGTTTAAAGGTGTTCAATTAAAGTGTGTGTGTTTTGCCTCTTAACTGTCTGAGGTTTAACAGGGAACTGGGAGCATTTTGTCCCCCAGGGTGATGCTGTGCTCACTGTTGTTACAGCTCGTAAAGGTCTGACTGATCTGAGTCGCCTGGAACCCGCCAGCCCTCTCCTCTCAGCACTGGAATTTATTGTTCCTTTGTGAGGCTGAGTGACAGCACCGTGTGGGAAAGGGCAGGGTTTGCTGGCACCTCAGGTGTCTGTGCACAGGGAGGTGAGGCTGAACTGGTTTTCACTTGGTTAATTTCTCTCTTCCATCTCTCGCCACCTCCCCAGGGGTCCGTCCTGTTTCCTTCTCCGACTGGGAGAAGATAGATGCTGCTGAAGTGGCAAGAGGCAAAGCTGCTGGCAAGCCCCGGGAGAAGATAGTGGATCCTCAGGAGATGCTGCAGCTGATTGGGCACTAAAGCAGCAGCTATGGAAAGGTGGCACTGGTCCAGCTGCTAATGCCAGCAGGTTACAGACATAGCCCAGGAGCGCAGGGCTTGTGCCTAGAGCTGGTGGCTGCTCTGGGGAGGTTTGACACTTGAGCCTCTCCACTAAGGATCAACTCTGGCTTCCTGAAGTGAATGTCTCAACGTACTGGTGGCTGCTGGATGGCCCTGCCCTGGCCCAGGAGCTGCCACTCCTGGAGGTGATTCTTGTCACTGGAGTCCTTCAAGCAGTAAGGAACTGGTTGGAAATGTGCACTGAATGGGGCAGATGTGCCCCAGGCTGGAGCCCTGCCCAGGCAGTGCCCCATGGCAAGTCACACAGAGAGCCTTCCTTGTGTCTTTAAGCCAAATGACTTCATGGCCTTGTCATTCATGCCCAAGCAGGCTTCTTTTAATAATAATTGGGGTTTTAAATAAAATAAACCCTTCCAGGAAAGCCAGACTGAACCTGCAGTTCGCCTCTGGCTTCTTTGTGACCACCTTCATCTCAGAGCAGCCAGCTGGGTGCCACATTTCCTGCAATGTGTCCCAGGGCAAGGCAGCTCCTCAGGCAAGGAGGGACCATTGGCTCTGCACTCTGAGCTCCAAACCAACAACCAGAGGCATTTGTTTGCCTTCTGCCTCCCACAGTGACACCCAGCAGAGCTTGGGTCCTAGCTGGTGAGGTGGGCTGGGGTGACAAGGGTGTCATTGCCTTGTTCTGGATCATGAGGTACTCTGTGTTCATGGAATCATAGACTTGTTTTGGTTGGAAAAGACCTCTAAGATTATCAGGTCCAACCACTGACCCAACACCACCATGGCTGTTAAGCTATGTCCCAAGGTGCCATGTCCACATGTTTCTTGACCACTCTGACTCAAGACATTTTTCCTGATATCCAATTTAAACCTCTCCTAGCACAACTTGAGGCCATTTCCTCTTGTGCTATCACCTGATATGAGAGAGAAGAGACCAATCCTCACCTCCAGCCTCCTTTCAGCGAGTCGTAAAGAGCAATGAAATCTCCCCTTAGCCTCCTCTTCTCCACACTAAACAATCCCAGTTGCCTGAGCTGCTCCTCACAAGACCTATTCTCCTGGCTCTTTGTTACCCTTCTCTGGGCCCTCTTCAACACCTCAATGTCCTTGGAGTGAGGGGCTCAAAACAACCCAGTATTCATGGTGTAGCCTCACCTGTGCCCAGTACAGGGGCACAATCATTTCCCTATTCCTGCTAGCCACACTACTGCTGACTCAGGCCAGGATGCTGTTGGTCTCCTTGGCCACCTGGGCACCCTGCTGGCTCCTGCTCACACAGATGTCAACCAGCACCAACCTGATATCCAATTTAAACCTTTCTTGGCACAACTTGAGGTCCTTCTCTGCTGGGCAATTTCCAGCCACTCTGCCCCAAGCCTGGAGCATTGCTGGGGTTCTTGTAACCCAAATGCAGGACCCAGCACTTGGCCTTATTGAACCTCATACAACTGACCTAGGCCCTTCAACCCAGCCTGGCCAGAGCCCTTTGCAGAGCCTTCATTGGTACCATCCAGTGCTGACTGGTGGCAAGCAGTGCCTTTAGCCCTTTGACATCATTCACTGGGGGTGGGGGTATATATTATTTTATGGCTTGTGTGTTTTGAAGCTTATTAAATGCTTCTCTTAGCCCAGATTGCCTATGGTGACGGTGTCAGGATTTAAGCCAGATTACAAACCGTGAGCTATAATCTCCTCTTTATCCCTGGTGCAGAGGCCACGTCAGTGTGTCCCCCTCCTCCCCTGGCCTTCCTGCCACCCACGCTGTCCCCAAGTCCCCACGGGAACACAGCAGGATTCCAACTGCTCCTCTCAGACCTCTCTCAATTGTGAGTGGCACTTGGAAACAAATCAGGCTGCTTGATGGAGCCAGAGGGGAAAGGGAGCCAGGGCAGCTGATGGGGGTTTGTCTCGGGCCCATGCTCTGCTGAGCCCTCCCTCTCCTGCAGCAGAGGATTTGCTCATTGGGGCACTGGGCTCCCACACCTCTGATTCACATTAGGGAAGGGAGATCTCTGGGTCTTCTCTTTTTTTTCTTTCTTCTTCTTTGCCTCTTTTCTATTTAAATCTCATTTGCAAGCTCATTAAGAAACTCAGGAAATGTGATAGTGGAAACTGGTAGGCAAACAAGCAATAAAGCTTTTGTGGAACAGCTGCTTGTGTGATGTGGTGCTGGTTACGTCTGGTGGCTGATGCAGTCCTGATGCTGAACTCTTGAGAGGGAGATTACATCAGCTCTGGGTTTGGAGGTGAATAAGCACTTTGGAAAGGAGGGTGTGGAGCTGAGGGGGGTTGTGCTCAACCAGAGGAGCAGCCCTTTGGGTAGGTAGCCCAGCCAGAAATGTGCTGGTGAGGAGGTTGTGGTTGCACCAAATCTGCAAGTACTGGGAAGAGCTGAGCTGGCCCTTCCCCAGAGTTTTCTTCCATGTCACCCCAAATGTTGCTGTCAGGGTGCTGTTGGAGCCATGATACAGGCCACCCACAAACAGCTGTTCCCAAACTGGTGGTGCTTTTTGGGGCTGTGCTAGCAGATTGAGGGGAGCATCTGTTTTTGTTGAGCCCAGTGTCCTTGTTCAACCCAGAACTTGGCCAAGACCCTGAGCTTAATGCTGGGCTGTGAGAAAGCCATGGGATGATCAAGGGGCAGGGATGGAGGACTGAGCCTCGTGGGCAGAGGAAGGATCATTACGATTATGTAAATCTTTTTTCAATATCTCCAGCTCCCCCTTCCCCTGCTGCCTGCAGCCCCGTGCCCCAGCCGGGGGTCCCTCTGCCTCGCCATCGCGGCTGGGGCTGATTCTTCTCCTCCAGGTACCGGGATGCGGCCTGCTTCCCAGCAAGGTCCTCATCCCTGGTCTCCGTGTCGTTAGGTGGCGCTGGGAGGCCGGTAACGGGGAGCAGAGAGGGGCTGGCTGCTGCTGGAGGGGTGGCCTGGCACCCCCGGGGCTGGGGTGTGGGGAGTGATTCCCTCTCTTGCTGCCTGCCCAGCCCCAGCCTGGGCTCAGAGCAGACTGAAGGTTCCCCACAGGGTCCTGTTCCCATCCCAGGTCTGCTTTCAGGCTTGATTATCTTTCTGTTTGTCCCAAGGATGTCCCCACTGTGGTGATCATCGGGATAAGGGGGGCAGCCACCCCGTGGCCCTCCACTTTCTGAAGCAGCTGGAGGAGGAGAAGCTCCAAAGCTATTTTCCATGGTAAGTAAGGGGCTGGGAAGGTGATGCCATGAAGAAACCCCTCTGCTCTTGGAAGGAGACCTGAGAGGCTGAAAGTCATCACTGCCAGCCCTTAGTGTGGACTGCCCTGCTCTGATGAGTTATGGTTCAGCTTAGCTTTAATGAGACTGCACAAAGTTGGTGGCCAGTGGCATATGGTGAGGGATAGCCTTGAGACCAGCCAGGTAAGGCTGTGTGGTTCCCACCCCATGTCTTTCCATGCCATGCTTCCCTTTGCTACCTCGTGTGCTGCTCTGAAAGGCCAACAGGCTTGGCTACGGAGCAGAGAGCTGGGCAGGGCATGAGATGGTTGCACAGGAAGATCACCTGGGTCTTTGCAACCTCCTGAGGCTGCCATGCCTCAGTTTCCCCATCTGCAGATCCATGCAGGCCAGCTCCTCTGCCCTGGGGTTCTCAGTCCTGGGCAGCTTGGAGTGACCCAAGGGAAGGAGCAGGGAAGGAGCAGGTCTGAGACACCCCCGAAGCTCCTATTGATACAATTTGCAGTTACACCCGGGAGACAAGTGCAGAGGCTCCGGCTGGCACTGCAACAGGCTGCTTCCCAACTCGACCTTTCCGAAGGAGCATTTAGAACCTGGGAAGCAGGAGGTGACAAATCCTCTTGAGCCAGGTCTCTGGCCCAGCAGCGCTGCTGCTGGTTAAAAGCCACCAGCAGAAGAGAGTGAAGAAGCTTTTCCATAGCGTGTCCGGTGGCTCCTTTCTCATCCCTGTGCCCGGTGGCTCCTTTCCCAGCCCTGTGCCCCGTGGCTCCTTTCTCATCCCAGTGCCCGGTGGCTCCTTTCCCAGCCCTGTGCCCGGTGACTCCTTTCTCAGCCCTGTGCCCGGTGGCTCCTTTCCGAGCCCTGTGCCCGGTGGCTCCTTTCTCATCCCTGTGCCCGGTGGCTCCTTTCCCAGCCCTGTGCCCCGTGGCTCCTTTCTCATCCCTGTGCCCGGTGGCTCCTTTCCCAGCCCTGTGCCCGGTAGGTTCTTTCCCAGCTCCTGTGCCCGGTGGCTCCTTTCCCAGCCCTGTGCCCGGTGACTCCTTTCCCAGCCCCTGTGTCCTGTAGCTCCTTTCCCAGCCCCTGTGCCCGGTGGCTCCTTTCCCAGCCCCGTGCCCGGCGTTAGCGCAGCTGCAGAGGCGGTGTCCGGTTTTCTGCCGTCCCCTCACCGCATGAATCACCGAATTGCGGCATCCGCCGCCGGGAGCCGGGACCAGTCCGTCTGCGCCGGGGCTTCGCGGGGAACAGATGGCACAGGAGAGTGCTGACCTCAGCGCCTTGGCTGGGCACAGGCACCGGCCCCCGCGTGTGCCCGCCACTCGCTTCTGCAGCCTCCATTGCTCTTCTCTCCAGATCCATCTCCAGCCCTGGGCAAGGATGGTGAACAGGTTGGAGTTGGGGTACCAAGCTCTGGGCTCACAGGAGTAGGTTCCCAGCTCTGCCGTGCCCAGGGAACTGCTTCCCTTCTGGCACAGCATCAATCCTTCTCAGGACCCCAAAGGCATCATTGACTCCAGACCCAGCAGAGGCTCTTGGTTTCCATTCCCACTCCAAGGGCACCCTTGGCTCCAGACTTACCCAAGGCTTATGGTTTTCACTCACAGCCTTGGACACCCAACCCTCCCAGGGTGCTTTGTGCTTCCCAAAATCTTGCCTGTGGTCACAGTGCTGTGCTGGGGCAGGCAGTGGGTGCATAGGGCCAGAGGATTTCCCTCTGTTTGGGGTGAATTTTGCTGGAGGAATCTACAAAAGTCCATTTCCCAAGGCCAGGAGGAGAGCAGAGGTGAAGGAGATGTAAAGTCCCAGCAGCTGCTTTGAGCTATTCAGGGACACAACAGCATGGAATGAAGTTGCAGAGGGCAAGGGCTGGTTACACCCCAGAAAGAAGCAATTCCCTCCCTTCCTGGGAAATTTCCATTTCCAACCTGACAGCTTTGGCTGCTTCATCCCCAACCTCTGGGGCAGCCCAGCAGGCACATGCCACCCCAGGAGGAGGAATTATCTCTGCAGGGATGGAACCATCCCTGTTTATTTTAGCTCCCTTAATTACTATGAGGGTAGGACGTGGTGGTAGAGGAGCAGAGCTGTGCTGGATCTGTGCTGTGTGTGTACTGGGCACAGCACCATCCCCTGGCTTCCCTCCCACCTTTCTTCTTGTTCTGGTTCCTGCCTCAATTGCTTTTGTGGCTACTGGGATCTGAGATACCATCCAGCTCTCTGTGGTTAGTTAAGCACCAAAGCCTTAAATGGGATAAAACAGGCTGGGAAGGTGGGGATGGTGCCTGTGAAGCTGAGCAGGAGGAATCAAAATGCATCAAGTTGGAAGGGACCCTCAAAGGCCATCTTGTCCAATCCCCCCTGCAGTGAGCAGTGATATTTCCAACTAGGTCAGGTTGCTCAGGGTCCCATTAAGCTTGACCTTGAACGTCCCAGGGATGGGGTATCCACCACATCTCTGGGCAACCTGTTCCAGTATTTCACCACCTTCTTTGTGAAGAACTTTCTCCTAACATTCAAAACTTCCTCCTGATGGCTGAAGGTGATCTACACCCACATTTGCTTCTTAAGTGAGACCCAGAGGGACAGGGTCAGGTGGATGACCAGGAGTAGGAGTAGCTGGGCTCAGAACTTCTTAATTTCAGACCAGACTTCTGGGGAAGAGGGCTTGGCAGCTGGCAGGCAGGACTGGGATGGGTGGCAGGATCAGAATGGGTGCAGGTCCAGGATGGGTGGCAGGATCAGAATGGGTGCAGGTCCAGGATGGGTGCAGGATCAAGATGGGTACAGGTCCACGATCAGTGGAAGTCTGGGATGGTTGAAGATCTGCAGCTAAACCTCAGATGTGTCAGGTGCTCATGGGGACAGCTCAAAGGGCCTGTGCCACCCAGCTGCCACTCTGCCCTTCCAGGGATGACTTTGGCTTTGTGCTGGCAGTGCACAGCCACAGGTCTTCTCCTTCCCAAAGTCCTGATTTAGAGGCTTGTCCTGCAGAAGATACTGAAGGAGATATTAAAGACACTGTCTCAAGCTGTGTGATGCTGCCTGGGCTGTGGATGCACCTTGGGGTGGATGCTGTGGGTATGGGCTTGGGTGCAGGTTTACACTGGGAGTTGATGAGCTCCCATTGACATTGCAGGGCTGAGGGAACCAGCATGGAGGAGGCTGGGGCAGAATATGCTATGCAGGGCTTTACCCCAGCCTGGGATGCAAGATGCCAGTGGAGTTGGGATGGGATGTAAGGAGCCTGAGTAGAGCTCAAGGCACTTTGAAGATGATGGTGTTGGCCTGAGTGCATTGGTGCAAAACTAGACTAACATCAGCCTTCTGACATTGCCCTCCTGCATGCCCCTTGCTCCCTGGCCTGCCTGCCAGTGGGATCTTCCCTGCTGCACACCAGGAGCTGTCAAGTGCAGTACTTTGCAGTTATCAGCTGCCTCAGAGATCCTGCAAGAAAACACACCAAGCAGATGCTGGCTGAGAGCTCTCCTGTCCAGTCAAGACCAGGGACCAGGGACTCATTGTGCCACCAAAGGGCCCACAGCAAAGTACCACTGCAGTGGAGTGAAGGATGAGGATGAGGATGAAGGAGTAAGGAAAGCATCTCCATGCCTGTATTACCCCACTCAGCCCAAAAAGTTGGGCAAAGAGGGCACAGTGTTCCCAGAGAGGGTGGCACCAAGGGGTTGGGGAAATTGAAGATGTCCAACCAGGAGAAAAAGTCCTCCTGCTTTTCTTGGGGTTGTGGGCTTCATCTTGGGGTGCTGATAGTGCTTTTGTTTCAATCTAGACCTTTGTAGCCACCAGAGGGGTTTTTGATTTGGTTGTTTGGTTTGCTTGGTTTAATGTAAAAAGGACTTTTGCCAATTAAATGCACAAATAAAATGTTTCGACTGTAGCAGAACAGCTCCAGTGAGCTGCATCAGGATGTGATGGCCCCAACCTAACAGGAGGTTGGATTTGGGGTATCTCTGCATTTCCCCCCAGAAAAATGTTGTGGGCTTCGGGGTTTTGTTTTGGTTTGTTTTGGGTTTTTTTTGTTTGTTTGTTTGTTTGTTTTGTTGTTTGTTTGTTTTTAAGACACTGAAGGACTTTGCCAGGAAAACTGAAAACCTGGAGGCTAGCTCTTGGTGCAGCCCCTGGCTTTGGTGGGATTTGACTTCCAAGGGGAAGGACACATTACTGGGGAGGGCCTCAGCATGTATCCCTGTCCTGTGTTGCAGACACCCTCCAGCTGTGCACCAGACCTGGAACCAACTGTCCCATGTGTAGGGTTTGGGTTGTGACACCTGCCTAAACATGAGCCAGCAGTGTGCCCAGGGGGCCAAGAAGGCCAATGGCATCCTGGCCTGCATCAGCAATAGTGTGGCCAGCAGGAGCAGGGAGGTCATTCTCCCCCTGTACTCTGCACTGGTTAGGCCACACCTTGAGTACTGTGTCCAGTTCTGGGCCCCTCAATTTAAGAAGGACATTGAGGTGCTTGAGCGTGTCCAGAGAAGGGCAACGAGGCTGGTGAGAGGCCTCGAGCACAAGCCCTATGAGGAGAGGCTGAGGGAGCTGGGATTGTTTAGCCTGGAGAAGAGGAGGCTCAGGGGAGACCTTATTGCTGTCTACAACTACCTGAAGGGTGGTTGTGGCCAGCAGGAGGTTGCTTTCTTCTCTCAGGCAACCAGCACCAGAACAAGAGGACACAGTCTCAAGCTGTGCCAGGGGAAGTTTAGGCTGGAGGTGAGGAGAAAGTTCTTCACTGAGAGAGTCATTCCCCACTGGAATGGGCTGCCCAGGGAGGTGGTGGAGTCACCGTCCCTGGAGGTGTTCAAGGCAGGTTTGGACGTGGCACTTGGTGCCATGGTCTAGTCTTGAGGTCTGTGGTAATGGGTTGGACTTGATGATCTTTGAGGTCTCTTCCAACCATGGTGATACTGTGATACTGTGTGTATGTGTGTTGAATGTCTGATGGGATGAAGATGCTGCAGGGTCTTGGCTATGACAGGCAGCTGGGTGTTGTCCCAGGAGGGGGTTGCTGTTGCCGTCCTTACCCCACCTGGATGCTGACAGCCCTGCTGGGAATCATCTTCTCCATAAAACATCACCAGGGCTGAAATAAGTGTGAAACCAGACCCTCTAAGGGATCCAGCCCAGGAATCAGCCAATCCTGGAAGGGGTAAATGAGCTGCTAGGGGTAGGGGGTGCGGGGGCACTAAAGGCATGGAAGTGTTTTGGAGGTTCTGTGCCAGCTCCAAGGGACCAGGTCCTCAGAAAGGTGGTCCCCCATGCCCTGTCACACCTGACTCTGAAGACAACAGAAGGGGTTAAATGCAGCTGCTGCCACTTTCAATGTCAAACCCCAAGGCAACCCTTCTGCTGCCCAACAAAAAGGACTTGGGGACCTGTTGCTAACCCTTGAACCTTCTCTCCTTGGGCAAGAGAGAGACAGTGCTGCAGAACCAAGCCAGTGCTGCAGAACCAGGCAGTGCTGGGCAGCTGGAACTGCCTGAGCCTGGGAGAGGAGGATGAGGCCCATGGGCAGCTGAGAGAAGGGTGCAAGGTCCCATGACCCCCCTCATGCCAAGCCCCCACACCACAGCAGCCTGGGAGATTTGGCTCTCCCACAGAGAGCAGGTGTTGCTTTCACAGGGATTAAAATAAAACCCAAAATGTATTTTTTCATTTCTCTTTTATTTTTTGTTTGTTTGTTTGTTCATTTTTTTTTCTTTTTGGCTTCCCTTCTGACCCTGAGGTGCCCTGAAAGCATTCATAGTGCCCAGGCAGTGGGTGGCTGGGCTGCCTTGGGGACAGTGCAAGGATGTCCTGGATCAAGCAGCTGATGGATAATCACAGGCAGCAGGATTGAAACCTCTCTGGAAGCGGTTTTTGCAGGGCCCCGGCAGCCACAGGGATGCTGTTGCCAGTGGGTGCGGTGCCAGGTTGAGTGGCAACCACCCAACAGTCCTAAATGACTTGGGTTTGGGTGATCATGTCCCCATCTGCACACAGGGACAGGCAGAAGGGCATTGCCTGGACATGGGCACTGTTGGCACCCCACGCTGGCAGGGATGGGCAGGTGCTCCCAGGGTGATGCCCGGTGTTGGGGTGGTTCTGAACCGTGGCACGGAGAGGTTTGGGAGCAGCTGTCCACCCTGAATTGGGCCCTAGCCCCTGCCAGACCCTGCCAGGTCCCTGCATCCCAGCTGCTGCAGAGCACAAACTGGTTTGGGGGCACTCAAGTGGGGATGAGGAGGCCCCAACAGGATCCCTGCCCACCTCCCCAGTTCCTCTGCTGGTTCACCCTCCTTCCTCCCCCTAGTCTAGCATGCTCTAAACCAGTGCAGGAGGATCAGCTGATGTTTTAATACTGGTCCTGGCGACAGCTGGAGGATGCTGCTGCCGGCGGGGGCTTTGCTCTGTGTCACCCTCCCTTCCTGTGACCGACGGGAACCCTGGGGCTTCCCTATGCCGGCTGGGGGGCACCGGGGAGCGTGTATGGTGGGCAGCTGGCCAGTGCCCACCGAGTCACTTAGCACAGGGCTGGAAGATATTTATGGGAGGGGGTAGTGAGTCCAATTGAAACAGTTTGCACCCTCCAGGCTGGGGCTGAGGGCGAGAAGTGCACGGGGTGGGGGAGAGCGTGTGTAAGAGCTGTGTCATTTTGCGGTGAGTTTTTCCTCCTGGGAAAAGAGGAAGGGGACGAAGGGAGGGAAATGGGGTGGGGGGGTGTCTTGCCCCCTACCCTCCGCAGCTCTGAGACCGGCCCCGGGTGCCAGGGGAGGCGGGACAGGTTTGGGCAGGAAGGGCTGCCCGCCTCCATCCCCCTCGTCCCCTCCCGTTCCCGGGGCTGGCGGCCAGCCCCGAAGTTGCGGCGAGGCGGGAGGACACACGTCCTGTCCTTCTACCGCCCCCGTGCCCCCCCCATCACCGCAGCCCTCCCCAGCGCCGCCGGGGCAGCCCCTCCGGTCCCGGTGCGGGGAGGCGGAGGAGGGGAGTTTGGAGGGGGGGGAGATGGCTGCCGGTGCTCGGCGGCCACCGAGACACCTGCTGCCACCGGGCCCCCCCCCGTGCACACCCGCTTCGCTCCCGCTCCCTCCTTCCTCCGCTCCCGTCCCTGCCTCCAGCCGCCGCTGCAGAGCCGCCGCTGCCGCCGCCAAGGACGAGCCGGGACCGACGGCGGGAGCTGGACCCCCGCGGCAGACGCGGCGGGGGCCGAACTTGCCTCTGGGGGCTGCCCCGGAGGAAGAGGAAGAGAGGGCTGGGAAGAGCCGAGCCCCCGGTGGGACGAGGAGCCCCGCCGGAGCCCCGGGGGATGTAGGCACCGAGCAGCGGCAGTCCCGTAAGTACCGGGAGGGCTGGGGGACAACCGGGACCTCCGACGGGCTTTGCCCACCGCTTTGGCACCGCCGACAGTAACTTTTAGGGATGGGGTGGGGGGTTTCTTTGGGCTGGGGGGATTCGCCTTTGACATTTATCTCTGCCTCAGCATCCCCGAAAGCTCCCGCTCACGTCCTGGGCAGGGGACGGGATGAGCCTGGATTGCGGGAGCTGTGCCGGGGGGATTTTTTGGGGGGGAGTGGGAGGCAGGAAGAAGAGGGGAGACTTCCCTGGGTGCCACCAGCCCTGCGTCCCCCCCCTTCTGCCACCTTGCGTAACCCAGCGACAGGCAGGACACTTGCCGTTTATTTTTGGTTAATCCATATTCGACCTTTTAAAGCTGCGTTTTGTTGCGTGCGAATGCGGCCCCCACCCCCAGCACCTTGGCCCGCAGCCCCCGGCCCGCAACTGTTGCTGTCGGAGGTGCGGGGGAGGAAGAGGGAAGTGACTGCTGGCAGATGAAGGTTGAAAGGAGACGGCACCAGCCGGGGGCTGCCAGTGCTTCTTCTTCCCGAGTTGTCCTCCCTGCATGGGGAGGTTTTGTTATTTTCACTCCTTTTTGGGGGCTCCCGTCGAGATCTCCTTGCCCTAGAGGGATGTTCCCCATCCAGGCAATGACAAGCCCTGGCAGGAGCCGGTGACTCCCCGGTGCCCCCTGTCCTCCCTGCATGGCTCCCACCAGACTCAGGTTTGCTCTGCTCTTTCCCTCCATCGGCAGCAGATCCTTCTTCCCTGGCACAGGCTGCTCCTTCCGTGTGGTTTTGGGCTCGGAGGCTGTTTGGGCGAGGGGGGGAGGAGTGAGGGTGGGGGTGTGTGTGAGGTTTCTCTTTCTTGAGCGACATTTTGCATTTTGGGATTTGATTTCTCCCTTTCTTGAGGTCAAAATATCTGCATGAGCTTTCTTCATCTCAGAGCAGGGGAGAGAGGGCAAAAGGAGGTCCACAATTAGGAGCAAACTTCCCTGTTGCATTAAAATACCATTTCAGGGGGTGGTGGAAGGTAAGGTTGGTGCTGTTAGCAGGAGGTTTCTGCGGGTGTTTGGTGAAGCTGTGCCTCAGAAGGGGCTTAACCTGCTTAAATCCATTCCAAAGCAACAAAACCCAAGTGCCAAAGCCACTGAGCAGCTCCGTGGGTGTCCTCTGATCCCCAGGGAGGCTGCTGAGAGGTAGCATTGCCCAGTCTGAGCTTCTGGCCAGAGCCACCTTTCTGCTGCTCCACCAGCCCTTTGCCCACCTGGAAAACCTTCCTTTGGGGAAGGCCTTTTTCCAGAGGAGCAACCCCACGGTGCTTGCTAGAAGAGGTTTCAAAAACAGCTTTTTTTT
The DNA here is from genome assembly GCA_013399055.1 of Ramphastos sulfuratus. Classification (NCBI taxonomy): domain Eukaryota; kingdom Metazoa; phylum Chordata; class Aves; order Piciformes; family Ramphastidae; genus Ramphastos; species Ramphastos sulfuratus. The sequence continues at coordinate 124,351 of WBNM01014592.1, read as the reverse complement.
TTAAAAAAAAATTATTTATTTATTCTTTATTGGAAAGCCCATGAGGGCTTTGCTGTGTTGTGCTGATTCTGGCAGCAGCGCTGGCAGCTCCTTTTCCTTCTCTGCCCTCTACCACCTTCCTGCAATTTACCTTCCTCACAACCTAAAAAAAACAAACCCAAACCCACATTTTCCTGTACCCCTCTGCTAAGATCAGGCTGGAAGCACAGAGTCAGCTGGGCTGGAGGATCTGGCTGCTCTTTGCATCCCAAATCCAGCCATTTTGGATCAGCCTTGGCTCCGACCCATGTATGGAGCCCCTGCCAGCCACGGGCTCACTGGCCCTGAACTCCTCCATCCTCTTCCTCTGCAGCCACTGAGGGCTCTGACTGGTGGTCCTGGATTCCTGGGAAGAATGGTAGTTCATACCCCTGGTTGTCTCAGCCACTGCTGAAGGATGTGATGTGCCCATGCCCACCTCCCCTCTGCCACTGCCTGCTCCAGTTGTGAGCCTTGGGGATGCTTTCTACCTGTGGCTCAGTCCTCTGGGAACCCAGTTTGTCCAAACCTGCCTCCAGCTGCAGCTGGGAGAGGAGCAACCCCTTTGGCAGGAGTGTTTGGCATCACGGGAGGGGTCAGCTGGCCCATGCTTGTGTTACTCGGTTCTAGGAGAGGCTCCTAAGTGCGGGGAAGAGCTGGGCTGAGGAAGACAAGGCCACGGGCCTGGGATGAGTGAGATGCCAGGGCTGGCACGAGCAAACCCAACCAGTCCCCAGGAGGGCTTAGAGTATATTTAAATGTCCTTGAGGAGGGCTCAGCCGGGCAGAGCTGCTGGGAGGGTGGCTCTGTTTGTTTTGGGTGGTGTGTTGCTCCCCTTCCTCTGGACTCGGGTAGCTGGTGCTGGGTTCCTGATGAATTATTTATCATGGGACTAAAAATACTCAGGAGCTTGCAGTGAGGAGTGGGTGGCACAGGCTGCCCCACCGCTGGGCTGCCCGTGCCAGAGCGTGGGACGCTGCCAGCGTGGCATGACTCACCCACTGCCCCCTCCGGCCAAGTGGCCCCGGCTGCGGCCATCAGTGTGGTGGTGTGGCTCCTGTGGCTTGGCTGGCTGCCATATGGGTGGTGAGGGGGATGCAGCCGGGCAGGGTGAGCCCACCTGGGGTGATGGTGGGTGCTGGGGGGTCAGTGACCCATCAGGCTAAGAGAGACACTGCCTGGTGAGCGTTGGTGCCCAACTGTTTGCTTGAGCCCTCCTGGTGCCCGCATGGTTTGCAGGATGGGGACAGGGAGCTTGTGTTCCCCATCTGTCCAAGGGGGGACATGGAGCCCTGGTGCTCAGATCCTCACCAAGCAGCTCCTGCAGGGTGCCCAGCCAGGCAGTCGTTGGGTTTGCGTCCTGCGTTTTGGTGCTTTCACAGTGTGCCCAGGGGTTGTACATCACTGCGGCACAGCACGGTGTTGGGGTGAGGGTCCCCAGGGCAGCCCAGACCCCTCAGAACTAACCAGGACTCAGTGAGGGGCTCCTCTGGCTGTGCTGAGGATGCGTTAAGCAACAGCAGCTTTTAATTGCTAGTGACGTTTCCGAGCACCAGCTGGCATCTTGCTGCATGGAACGACACCAGTGCGTGGCTGGTGCCACCGCGGAGGAATCCTTGTCCCACTCCCCACTGCGCAGTGTGGCACTGGGGTGGTGGCACTGGGGTGGTGGCACTGGGTGCAACAGGGGTCAGAGAGGTTCGGGTGTCCCCAGCCGCAGGTCTCACCATGGGTTGGTTTTGCTGGTGGGCTTAGAGGAAAGGGTGAGCTCCAACACGGGGTTGTATTGTCATNCCTCCCCTGGGCGGAGGGGTCATAAGGAGCATCCGCCAGTCATGCCTTTTGGAGAGGGGGTAGGGGTGGGAGGGGGATGGTGGTGGTGAGATTAGAGTAGTGGAAAGGGCGGACCAGCTTAAAGAAGTTTTTGGTGGGACTGGAGACAGGAGATACACCACTGGGCTGTGTGGTGGGTGGGGAGTACAGCCCTATGGTCCCCCTCCACCGCATCCAACCTCCAAAGAAAGAGGATCTCCCTCTCTCTCCCTGGGGTCCACCCACCTTGTGCTGTCCCAGGGTAGTGGGGAGGGCTGGGGTGAGTGAAGCAGGGGGTCCCGGCAGGCGGCTGGATGCGAGGGGCTGTGTCCTGTGCTGGCAGGGACGCGGCGGTGGACATGGGCAGAGCGCCGGCGCACGCTCTGCTACTGTCGATGGTGCTGGGCTGCTCGGCTGCCTTCACGGACCTCCTGCTGCCGGGCCCCGAGGAGCCGGTGGTCAACGTGGCCGTGGTGTTTGGGGGCACATCCTACCCCTTGCACATCCGCTCCCGCCTGACTCCCCAGAGCTTCCTGGACATGCCCCTGGAGATCCATCCCATCACTGTCGTGGTCAACAACACCAATCCTAGCACCCTCCTCACTCAGATTTGCAACATCCTCGCCAGCCACAAGATCCACGGCATTGTCTTTGAGGACAACGTTGGCACAGAGGCCGTGGCCCAGATCCTTGACTTCATCTCCTCCCAGACCCAGGTCCCTGTCATCAGCATTAGTGGGGGATCTGCCGTGGTCCTCACCCCGAAGGTGAGCTGTTTTGCTGAGGGTTCTTTCAGGGGTGGGTGGGTGAAAGGAGAGGTTATTTGAGAGGGGCAGGTGTGGAGTGTGAAGTGCTGGAGGACAAAGGAGCTGCTGGGCTGCAGTGTGTGTGGGGGTGATGGGCAGTGGCTGCAGTGACATGGCCAGCTGGGGTGGCAGGACATGGAGTGAACTTCAAGGAGGTGTCCTCTTATGGGAAAGGGACTTCAGTGCCCTGTGGAAGGATCTTCGCTGGTGTCATGGTTCCCATCCCCTTCAGGCTGTGCCCACCACAGGGTACCAGACTTGTGGCACGGGCTGTGCCAGGGCAGTGTGGGGCTGTCAGTCCCCATTCTCCTCCTTCCCCGCTCCGCTGGGGCCAGACCCAGCACTGAAATGCCCAGGAAGGCAGCGTGGAGAATCCTCGCTGCTCTGTGTCAGCCATCTCAGGTGCACCATGGCCCGAGACAGGATTTTTGGCTTCCTTGCTCCTCGCTGGCGTCAGATGCTGTCACTGTCACTGTCATTGTCACCTGCCTGCAGGGAAGTGCTGGTGGCAGGGAGAGCTGGATCTGGGCTAGCTGGTGCTGGGCAGGAGGCAAGGAGCTGCAGCGAGGCTCCCATCCCTCCTGGGGAGGAGATTTGGGTTATCTCCTGCTGGCTGCTTCTCTCACCCTGCCCAGCCTGGGTATTGGAGAGGTCCTGACACTGGCTCCTTCCCATGCCAGCAGCACCTTGGGCTGGAGATCCTGCTGCTCCTCAGGGCACTGCTTTCATGATCTGCTTGCCCAGAGGTTTTGGGGTCTAGACTCCATGGGTGGCATCTCAGCAGCCCTGCCTGCACCGATTGGTGCCTCTGGACCACCTGGAGCTGCTGCTCACTGTGGATGGGTGGCAGAGGGTGCAGTAGACTCATGTGGGTTCAGTGGACTTGTGTGGGTGCAGAAGGCTGAGATGAAGTCCTAAGCAAGTCGAAAACATGGCTTTGCTGTCACTTGGGTGTTTTAACACTGCTTTCTCTAGGTGTTGGGTATTTGGGGTTGGTGGAGGGACCCTTTTGAAGGTTTGATCTCCTCCTCCCATGGGTTAGAGATTCCTGCAGCTGTCTAGGGCTCACCCCTCACTGGAGAGATTACTTCTCTGTAGTTGGAGGGGGTCAGGGTGGCAAACCCCTGCTGCCTGCATGCGACCTTCTACAAATGCCATTGGCTGAATCATTTAAGACAGAATCAGATCAATTAAGGTTTGTTAATGAGAGGCCAGATGGCCAGGGAGGTAGGGCGGGAGGGAAGGAGCAGTGTGGGCTCCAACAGCAGGTAGCAAGTTGGAGCTGGGATGGGATTTACACTCCTGGCAGAGCTCTTGTCCCCTCCCTCTCCTGTCTGAGGAGAAATCTTTGATCTCCTTTGGAGGAAGGATGGATTTTTGGTCAATAAGCTGAGAAACAGAGGAGAGGCTGTAGGATTTGAGCCTTTGCATGGGATGAGATTCCTTGGAGACCACCAGTGGATCAGCCCCATTTTGGGTGTCACTAGCCCATGGATCACTCTAGTTTGTGGCTCCTTCAAACCCTTCCTGATGGTAAATTCAAGGTGGCTTGTATGGGTGCGAGAGACCTGGACCGCAGTGCCAGAGCACCCCCTGACCCCTTCTGCTCCCACAGGAGCCTGGCTCGGCTTTTCTGCAGTTGGGTGTCTCCATCGAGCAGCAAATCCAGGTGATCTTCAAGGTGCTGGAGGAATACGACTGGAGCTCCTTTACTGTCATCACCAGCCTCTACCCGGGCTACAACATCTTCCTGGAGACGATTCGCTCCTTCACGGACGCCAGCTACTTCGGCTGGGAGCTGCAGGAGGTGATCACCTTCGAGATGAGCCAGGAGCGCAGCAATTCCAGGACGCAGCGGCTCCTGCGGCAGATCGATGCCCAGGTCCTCATTGTCTACTGCTCACGAGAGGAGGCTGAGTACCTCTTTGCCATGGCGGAGCAAGCCGGCCTGGTGGGGCCGGGCTACGTCTGGATCGTGCCCAGCCTGACGGTGGGCAACATGGAGGTGCCACCCGCCTCCTTCCCTGTTGGCCTCATCAGCGTGGTGACGGAGAGCTGGAAGCTGAGCCTGCGGCAGAAGGTGCGGGATGGGGTGGCCATCATTGCCATGGGGGCAGCCAGCTTCTTCCGGGCCCACGGCTACCTCCCGGAGGTGGGGCGGAACTGCTGGGCCCCTGCTGGGGGCACCGCTGCCAACAACAGCTTCTACCGGTGAGACTCGGGGGCCCCCCCGGGATGGGTGTGAAGTGGGGGTGTGGGGGGGAAATCATAGAACCATAAAATGCATTGGGTTGGGAGGGACCCTCAGGGGTCATCTTGTCCAACACCCCCCCCACCACCCCCCACCCCGCTGCAGTCAGCAGGGGGATTTCCAACTAGATCAGGTCATTCAGGGTCCTAACGAGTTTGAGGATG